>CAUYRH010147151.1:0-61292 GCA_963574655.1 Perodicticus potto | reverse complement strand
CCAGCCCACCAAACAACAATGATGGCTGCAACCAAAAATGGCTGGGCGTTGTGGTGGGTGCCTGTAGTCCCAGCTACTTGGGAGGCAGAGGCAAGAGACTCGCTTGAGCCCAGGAATTGGAGGTTGCTGTGAGCTGTGATGTCAAAGCACTCAATCCAGGATGACAGCTTGAGGCTCTGTCTCAAAAAAAAAAAAAAAATGCCTCTCAGAGAGTGGCCCTGGCCTCTGGCCCTCATAGGCACTCTCTCACTGGCCCACATCCTTGGCTGCCCTATACCCTTAACTCTGTTCTAGCCTTATCAGGAACTTCACACACATTCTTTATACCCCAATAGCCTTGTTCATGGGCTATGAAGACTACAGACTCTCAGAATCATAGAATCCTACAGAATCAGGTCAGTCTGCTCTGGGATCCACACCTTGGTTCTGTTTTTGCCTTTGCTAGTCTGGATGTAGAGCACAGAACTCCATCAATTTCCCCAAATAGAACTGATTGATCTCAAACCCCCCTGGCCTCCATGATGGCTCCTGATGGTGGTTTCCTTCTGGAATCCACGTCAGGTGTAGTCCCCTCCTACCACAAACAGGGCAGACTTGCATACACAACAATGTGTGAATTCTGATGATAGGTCATAGGAGACATTGTGGCTTCCTCCTTATTCTTGCTCTAGGGGAGGCAGCTGCCATGTTGTGAGCACACTCAAGCAGTCCTCTGGCAAGGTCCATGTGACAAGAAACTGAGCCCTCCCACCAACAGCCAGCTCCAACCCTCCAGCTGTGTGAGCGAACCATCTCTGTGGCAGATCCACCGGCCCCAGTCCAGCCTTCAGATGAGTACTGCCCTAGCCAGACAACTCCCCTGCAATATGATGAGACATCCCAAGCCTGAATCACCCCCTCCCAACTTCCTGACAACAGAAGCTGTGAAATAATAAACATTTTTTTGCTGACTTAAGCTACCAGAGTTAAGGTAATTCATTACACAGCAAAAGATGACTCATGAGATAAACATGCAGACTTTCCTGAAGGCAGCAGGGGAGGGAAGGTGGCAGGGAGACTGAGTGGGGGAGGGGCTTACACTGCACATCCCATAGAAAAATCATGTAAAGACCCCTTTTAGGATGTCTGTGTTCCTCATGATCTCTTCACAACCCAGCCTCTTGGGGCAGGGGGACTCCCTCTCCTCACCTTCCTCCTGCCCTGTGCCATCTTCCTCCTCCTACCTACTCGGCGAGCCCCTGGCTTCAAATCCTCTCATCCTTATGAGGTCCAATACTGATTTGTCCTCTAGCCCCTGTCTTTGACCTTGCATGCCCCCACCTGTTCACAGTGCCCAGACAAACTAAACAGCCCTAGATAAGGAGGCCTACCTTCCTGGGAAGGCAGCTCAGCCTCCATCTCTTCCTACTCCATTTTGGGTGCTTCCGTGGGGGGCAAGGGCAGAGGCTCAGTTTCTCCTTCTAGGCTCCGTGTCCCATCCCTGGTTCCTCTCTCCAGTGAGTCGTCACCCTCAGTTCCAGTACTGGAGGCACAACAGAAAATGTGATTTTAGGTCTGGATCCAAAACAGGAATGTGACACCCCACACATGCTCTAGCGTGTGTGTTTCTTGGAATCACTTAACCTAATTTTCTTAGCATCAACTCAAAATGCCGTGTAGGCCAATTGAACAAAAATTCACCTAAGTAAGAAGGATATATCTTGTTATTTACCTTGAACAATTCATGAAGCTTCTAGGTTTTCTGTGTTCCTTTCACTTTCCTTCCTCTGTTCTCTAAGCACTGCAGAAGGGAAGATCTCCTAGAAAAAAATATCACGGTGATGTGGCCCCGGCAGTGGGGTTATTTGGATGTGGACCACATCTGGTCAGCTAGGGAATAAAGGACACTTAATGGTAGGCTGCCAAGGGCAGCTCCTATGAACCAATGGGAGATGTCAGAGAAGAGGGGGGTCTGTGCAGGGGGAGATGTCCATCCATCCATCATACATTTTGAGTTGATGCTAGCACCGAAGTTTCTGGAATGGTCTGCTGTGGTTGTTTTTCCTATTCACACCTCACTCTACTTTGCCCCACTGGGGGCAGGGAGAGGCACCTTTCTCCGCATGGCAGCAAGACTGTAGGTAGAAGTGGGGAGAAAAGAAATTGGGATGCTGGTGGGAAAGGGGATAGATGCTGAGTGCCCAGAACAAAGCCCCCCAATGTCTACTTTTGTGGTTTATTAATGAGAAAAATGTATGAATAGGCCCTGCACAGTGCCAGGCCTGAGAGAGCCCCGATACATAGTAGCTGCTTGACAGAGGTGATCAAGTGAACAGTAAGTCAGGGGAGAATGAATAACACAATGTGCTGTCATTAAAGCCTCCAGAGAGTGTTGCGGGAGCCAGTGGAGGAGGAAGTAACTGCCAGCTCAGCTCAGGGGAGGCTTCACTGAGGAGGTGGCCTTTGAGAAGTACCTAGACTGGAAGTAGACAGGTGGGGAAGTGTTCCAAGAAGAGGAAAGGTTTCCCGGGCCCAGGGAAAAGCACGATCAAAAGCACAAAGAAGTGACAATCATGGAATAAGAGATTCACAGAATGTTCCGGTGTCCCAGAGCATGTGTGGCGGATACCACAGATGCTGAAGGAGTAAGTAAGGTCCTGACTGCAAAGGGCCTTATTTGGACAAGTAAAGGAGTTTGGGTTTTATTCTCCAGGAGAGCGGGCTTACCATTTGTCTCTGAATCTATTCCTGAGGCAGACATCACCAATTGATCAGACACTTTCTGCAAGGAGTGAGCATTCAGGCAGCTGCTGCCAATCATTTATCATGAGAAATGCATATTTGCCTTCCTGCATGGGCTCCGGGAGCTATTGCAGGGATGGGGGTGGGGTTAAGCAGATGAGTGACGTGGGAGGTTGTTGGAGGTATCCAGGTGGTAGGGGATGGTAAGGCCTGGCCTGGGACAGTGATTGTAGGGATGGACACATTGTCCACCTAGAGATTCCAGTCTCCACAGCTCCCCCCTCTGCCCGCAGAGTGCTTAGAGTCCTCTGTGTGTGTCTATGTGGGCATACATTAAGTCTCCTGGGCTCTATTTTATTCTGTCTTGGCCCCCACTATTCTAGATAGCAGCCACAAACCACATAGGGCCACATATTTAAAGTAATAAAAATAAAAATTAAAAATTCAGTTCCTCGGTTGCACTAGCCACAATTCAACCACTCAATAGCTGCCTGTGGTTAGTGGCTACTGTATAAGACAGCGCCGGTGGGTATCATTTCCACCATAGCAGAAAGTTCTATTGGCCTAGAGAAAGCCCAGTAGAGTGTCTAGAAGGTGGGGCCCACCTTGAGCCTCAGCTCAGGCTAACTCCATTTTCTATATGGTGGCATTAGCTGAGTTAAGAGTCTGAAATTCTTGCTGATTTTCATCTATCTAGTAAGGGCAAAGTCTCAAAAGGGAGAATTATTTAGAATGCGTTAGAGCTCAAAACCACCTCTGAGCTAATCCACCCAGACCTGAAGGCCCCAAGGGAGAAGGAGGTACCCATGTCGGGGGTCTTCAGCATTTCACTGGGTGTGTGTGTGTGTGTGTCTGCTTTTGTTACCCTCATTTCACAAAGGAGGAAACTGAGGCTCAGAGAGGATTGTGACTTGCACTCTGGCAGATAATTGGGAAAGTCTCGCAAACGGAGCCGGAAGAGGCCGTTTTGTTACTGTCTGCCTGATATTCCTTGAGATCTTTGCTCTGGTTTTTTGGGCTGGAGCTGACAACGCCAGTGTCCTTCAGAAAGCGCGCGCCCCGGGAGCCACAGCCAGGCGGGTAGAGCGGGAAGCACTCTGCAGTTGCGGGTCGTATCCGCCAGAGGGCGCAGGGGCCGTTATGTCAGCGTCTGAGGGGCTCTCTCAGCACCTACTCGGAGTTGGGGTCCGGTTCGTGCCCAGACTTGTGTGGGGCACCCACAATGTATTTGATAGGCCCCTGCCGTTTGGGAGGGCTCAGTTTACAGGGCAGAGACAGTATACTCGCTTGTTTGAGTCTGCAGCGAGGGACCATGGAGGGTGGGTAGGAGTGTGCCTGGCAGCCTGAGGTGCAAGGCAGAGGTGGGGAAGGCCCAACAGTTTGTCTCCCTACCCCGAGACAACCGGTGGTCTGTGTCCCAGCTCTTGCCTGCCCTCCCAGCCCCATCCTGGGATACTTCCCCGTTCTCAGTGGACAGTAGGGAGGAATTTCTGAACAGACATTCTTTCTGCTCTAGTAATACCCAACTCTGTGGCGTTCCCAGCACACACACAAGGCTGTTTCGCGCCTCTGTGCCTTTGCACATGCTGTTCCTGCAGCCTGGGACACCCTTCTCCACCTTCTTCAGCTGGCCAACTCCTACTCATCAGTCAAGATGCAGCTCAGGCAATGGCTTCTTCTGGAGAGTCTTCCTCATTCCAGTCCTGGATAAGATGCCACTGCGGGCAGTGCGGGCAGTTCCCGCGGCCCGGCTTTACTGCCGTGCACCACCTGAGGACAGGCACTGGTGCGTGCAGCCTCATAAAAGTGATTGAGAAGCACAGGGCCTGCCTGCAGCTTCAGAGCCTGGGCATGCAGCTCACAGGGGCCCAGGAGGAGGTGCTTGTGTGCCCAAGCGCAAGGGTATAGGCCCCGCGTGCCGGAGCTTCTTGCAACTCCCTCCTCCTTCTCCCAGCGTCCACCACTTTGCAGGGGGTGCACGTGTGTAAGGGCTTGGGAGTGGGGGTGCTGGGGCTGAGGGTAAGGGAGAGGAGGGGCGGGGTGGGAGAAGCTGGGGCAAGAAGGCCTTAAGAAGCTTCTCAGGGTTGCAACAGAGCCCAGTGGGGTGAGGAAAGGTAATGAGCAGCAGCCGAGAACCCTGGCGCAAGGGTAGGGAGACACGGAGTCTAATACTCTCTGCAAACTCGCTGTGTAACCTTGGGGAGTCACTGCTCTCGCGGAGTCTCAGTTGTCTGGCCTGTAAAATGGGAACAGAGCAGTTACACTTCACCGGCTCTGGCGGGGGTGTAGGGATGGGTCCACGCGCGGAGGCGGAGTCCAGGGCTGGGGGCGTCCCCGGGTGGGCGGGCGGACGCTGGGGGGCGCTGCGCACCTCGGGCTGCCAGCCCCGCCGCAAGTTTCCTTCCAGCTGTTGAATACGCCGGGCGGCGGGGACCCGACCCGGACCCCTATCCGGACCCCTCTGGATGAGCAGCATAGAGGGCTGGGGCTGAGACAAGGGTGCGCGCCCGGCCGGTGCCCCGGGCTCGGCGGGTCCTGGTGCCGCCGCCCTCCCCGGACGCTGCAGCTGCCGCGGCGGAGCCAGGCGCGGCCCCCGCCTCGCGGGTGTGTGTCTGTGAGCGTGCGTGTCCGCGAACGACAGCGGCCGGCAGAGGGGCGGGAGGGGTCTTGCTGCGGAAAGGCCTGCGGAGGCAGCCGGCGCCCGGCCCGGAGAGAGCGGACGGACAGACCGACGGCCCGCCAGCCGGCCCTGGCCTGACGCACGCAGCGCTGCGGCCCCTCCCGGGCGCCCGACCCCGCCGAGGCAGAGGCGCGGCGGCGGGCGGTGGGGGCGGCGGTGTCTGCGCGCACACGCTCGCTCACAGACACACGCAGACACACGCGCGGGCCGCCCCGCAGACACACGCCACGCACAGAGCCCCGGCTCGGCGCGCTAAGCCGGCGGGCGCCGCGCACTTGCACCGCTCGCTCACGCTCACATTCACACACTCACACTCGCACTCGCCCGCAGGGCCCGCAGCGGCTGCTGCCCGGAGGCGGCGCTCGGCCCGGATCGCAGCTGGGGCAGGAGGTGAGTGAATTCCTCCGGATCCTGGTTCCGCGGCCGGCCGGCGGAGCTGATGAGAGTCGGGGCTGGAGCCGGAGGGCACCCCCTCTGCTCATGGGGGTGGGGCTTGGAGGGGGCCACAAAAGAGGGGAGATGAGACGAGAGAGCCACCTCCAGTGCCTCCGGGATCTGGGGATCCTCGTGAGACCCCCAGGGGGCCACCCTGCGCGGGGGTGGTGGCGGTGGTGGTGGGCGGAGGCGGTGGGAGGACACCGAGGACGGTCGGGAGGTGAGCGTTTCTGGGGGGTGGTGCAGAAGCTCGATGGTGGACGGTGTGCCAGGCAGTGCCACACCACACCAATCTGCTCCCATCTTTGAGAATCGGGGGTCTCCGGCCCCTGTCTTTTATGGGGTGCTGCCAGGCGAAGGAATTTATCCTCCAGCGGGTAAGGGAGGGGGACCGGTCCTGGATGTCTGCTGTGTGTTGGGGGGGGAGCCAGGGTGCGGCTTTGCGACCCTTCCCCACAGGGTGGCAGTGAGGGTTTGGAGGAGGACCAGAATTGGTGGGTGGGGGACCCTTGCTAAGGCTGTGCCCCCTCCTCCGTGGCGTTGGTGTAGGGCAAGCAGGGAGGCAGCCCAGGGAAGCAGCATAAATCGCAGAAACTGCAGCTCTGGCAGGGCTTGGGCCACTGCTGGGCTGTTTGTGTGTGTGTGTATCTGTCGTGTGTGCGTGTGTGTGTTTGCATGTGTGGGCTCCAGCAACTGGCAGGGGAGGGGATAGGGAGTGAGTGTGTTGGCCAGTGGGGCAGTGTGTACATGTGGGGAGGGATGTGCTTGCTGTGTGTGTGCACACATGGGTTGGACCTGATCTACACACACACACACACACACACAGGTGTCCATGGCCCACCAGGGTTTCCTCAGGATGTATGGAGGGGAGAGAGCTAGTGTGTGTGTTTGTGTACACTTGTGTGTGTATGTGTGCACTCAGGGAGCTTGTGTTCAGGACAGAGGCCACCAGGCCATGGTGTGTCAGGCGTGCCCAAGGAGGGAGAGATGGGGACAGCGGTGCTGACAGCAGTACTCAGGGCACTTTCTGCAGCTCTGGGCACTGCGCTCTACCCCTTCCCCTGCCTGCCAGCAGCTCTTCTGGGGGGCACCACCTCTGTCCCTTGGTGAGAGACACAGGTGTTGGGCTGGACCGTGTGTGTGTGTCCAGGCTGCGGCTGTCGCTGTTGGCTGTTGCTGTTGGCTGTCGCTGTCAGCTGGCCAGGCTGTTGGAGGTGAGAAGTGGGGGGAAGGCGGGTGCTGGCAGCGCCTGGAGGAATGTGGTGGAAGCTGTCGGGCCCAGACCACTTGATTCCATTGCTGAGGGACGTCTTAATGTGGGGAGCTGCATCAGAGGATGGGACTGGGAGCGTTTGCCTGTGTCTGTGTGCGTGTGCATGGCTCACACCCCTGTTCCTGTGGCCTGTAGACACCTGTGGGACGTGTCATGTCTGGGCCACTGGCAGGGTAAATGTATGTGTAAATGTGTGACCTGAGACAGGTGCACACATGCATACACGGGTGCTGTCCGGAGTGAGCTGGGGGCCCTACAGCTGTGTGTGGGGGGTGGTGGGGACCTCTGGGCCATCAGACCCTGGGCAAGAAGAAAGAGGAGTGATTGTGGGGACATCAGGAAGAAGTGTGTGACGTCAGTGAGAACCTTGGGGTGTGACATCAGCTCCAGGCTGCTGGTGACGTCAATGGGATAACAGTGTGGGGGTCACCCCCAGCGGCCGGAGTGTGAGTGTGATGTGAGTAGGAGTGTTTGTGGCTGAGTGTTGTTGAGTACCCTATGGGGACATGGGAAGGTGAGGGCATGGAGCCCTAGGGTGACATCTCCCAGTGTCCTGAGTGGGTATGAGACCCCTTTCCTTAAGATCTGCCCCCTGAGTAGCACATCTCCTCTGTCCCCACATGGTGCCCCTGTCTTCTATAGTCCTGGTTCTCCTTGCCATCCCAGCCGTGTCTACAGACCCTTGAGTGCGTGTGTTTTAGTGTGTGTGTTTGACAGTAGAAAAAGGCCATAGCCAGGGAGCCTGAGATCTTTGGTTTTAGTCCCATTTTGCCACTGTCTGTGTTTCATTATTTAGGCATTCAGGCCCCATCTTTGTGCCTTGCTCACATTTACAACATTGGGAGAGGGGCTGAAGAGGTGAAGGGGTGGTCCCAGGGGACATTGAACCTCTGGGGGTGCTGGTGCCCTGCACCAGGAGGGAGTTCAGCCCACGTGAGCGCCAGCCCCTTGCCTCCTGTTCTCCAGCTCAGCAGAGCAGCTGTTCCCCTGTTTTGGTTGAAGTCTAACTTTGTAAAGAACGTTCTTTTCATTCCTTGGATTTTTCTCAGCAGTCATGAGAGGCGGTCAGGCTGGGTTGCTATTATGTGGACATTTGATGAGCAAACTGAGGTTGGAGCAAGCTGTCTATTGACTTAGTCTTTAATGTGCGCTCCCCTTGCTTTGTGGCTCCGAGGAGACATGTTTGATGAGCAAGTCCCTTCCCTTTGGGAGCTACGTGCAGTGGTGGAGGAGGGTGCCGAGTTGACAGGTCTGAGGCTGAGAGGTCATTGGCTACAATAGATGCTACTCTTGACTCCCAGGCCAGTGCTTGCTGTTTCTCCACTACACAAAATTCAGAGACAGGGTAACAGAAATGAGTGCATCCAGATGACATGCCTTCTTTAGTGGAGGTGTGTCTGGGGCGGTCATTGCTGGCTCCACGCCTGCTCCCCAATGTCCCATGAGGCCTGGTAGGACATCTGTTTTGGAAGCAGAATTGGGTTCCATTGACACCTCTGCTGCATCCTGGCTGTGTGTGATAGGCCAGCCTTTCTTTTCTTTCTGTCTCTGTAAAGGTGGTGGCTGCTTGCCCTGCAGGCTTGATGAGCGAGTGTGAAAGTGCAGGGCCCAGCTGTGCCCATCACTCTTACCCCAACCTGCTCTAGCTACAGTGCCTCAGTGCCCTGGGGTCCAGGTCCTCCCTTCTGCCACCATCCCCCACTGTGTGGAGTGGACGCTAAGAAATGGAGTTGCCTGGAAGCAAGGCCTCCTTAGCAAGTCAGGTCTCTTCAGGGGTGGTGTTAACAGTACAGAAGCTTAACCCTATCCTCTCTCCTGCTGCCCCAGCCCAATCCCCCATTAAATCAACCTTCTCCTGGCTCATTTAGCACCTGGGATAGAGGCACTGCCATCATTACTGGAGAGGACATCTGGGGAGTTGGAATAATAGAGTCCCTTTTCCCCCCCAGCTCTGCAGACAGTCCCCAGGGAAGCCCTGAAGAGACTCTGAGGACTGGAAGCCACCTGGGCAGCCTTTACGCCTGTGTGCTGGCTGCACGATGCTGAGGATGGCAATAATAATAATTACAGTGATAATAATAATAATGGTATTAGCTAATATTCACTGAGCTCCTACTGGGAGCCAGGCCTGATCTGAAGCTCTTTATAAGCAGCACTTGTTTAATCCCACAAGAGCCTCCTGCAGTAGGAGCTATTACTGTTCCTCATTTCACAGACAAGACCCAGAGAGGTTACAGATCAGCACATGGCCACACAGTGGTGGAACCAGGAATAGAACCCCTGCAGGTGGACCCTCACATCAGTGTCATTCACTGCTAAACTCTCTTGCCAGATGGGCTGGGAGGCCTTAACCTTTTGCGGTGCCTCTCTCGATGAAGTCCCTCTCTGGACTTTGCTTTGCTCATTTGGAAAGGGAGGCAGTGGGTTGGGAGGCATTTTCCAGTAGCTGCAAGGACAGAGAGGCAGGAAAGGAGAGGCCTTGGAGATGGCTCCTGAGTGTCAATCCCATACCCTTTTTCTCCTGTACCCACCACCCCCGTGACCTGTGAGGTTCCCAAGGGCAGCTCCTATTCCCTGGCCCCCTGTAGTGCCTCAAACAGCAGTGATCCTGTAGAGTACAGGTAAGGGGTGCTACCCGAGGGATCAGTGTCTTCCCTCGGTTCTGAGTCTATTGTGGACCCCTGGCCTCCCCTTCCCAGAGGTACTGCCCCCTGCCTGCCCTGTCTTGTGGAAAGAACAGAGGCTTGGCCTCTTCGTGAGGCTCCAGATTCTCCCTCTTTTCCTCATACATGTGGGTCCTGGGCACTTCAGCTCACCTACCTGAGGCTTTTTTTCCTAAAGGCAACATGGGGACAATGGTATGGGTTTCTTAAGGCTTCCGGGTGGCCTAAAGGTCATGGTAAAGGTTAGGCGAGAGAAGGCCAAGTGTGCAGCAGCCGTCTGGCACATAGGAGGTGTCAGTTTGAGTATTTTCTGCCCTCTTCCTACCTGATCCCTCCATTCCTTCCTGGTTCCCTGGAGCAGTCTGGGCTGCACATGCCTAGGTCTGTCTGTTTCCTTCTCACCCTTTCCAGCCTCTGCTTTTCAGCCCTGAAATGCATGGGGATCGTTTCCCAGAGCTCAGGCTTGGGGGGCCTGAGGAAGCTAGAGAAGGGCCTGGGCGTCTGTGATTGTGTTTGTGTGTACACCCAT
Organism: Perodicticus potto; assembly: GCA_963574655.1. Lineage (NCBI taxonomy): Eukaryota > Metazoa > Chordata > Mammalia > Primates > Lorisidae > Perodicticus > Perodicticus potto. The sequence goes on along the minus strand of CAUYRH010147151.1, from coordinate 50,991 downwards.
CACCACCTCTCTCTGGGGGAAGCGGGGCATGGTTCCCCAGGGCTGCCTGACCAGCCTGCTCTGAGTCTATTCTCAAGACTCAGGCCTGAATCAGTTTCCCTCCTTGGCCTGTCTCTCCGTCATCTCTCTCCCGTTACAATTCTCCCTGGACCTTGGAAAAACAGAGGCTGTGGGGTCAGTCTTCCTGCTTCCCTACTTCCTTTGCCCTTCTTCTTACCGGAGGGAACTTCCAGGATCTGCTTGTTGGTGGTCCTCTGTCAGTCTCTCCCTCTGCATGTCAGCTCCACGCAGGTGGAGACTGGTAGGCCCTCAAAAAATACTTATTGAACAGATCTCTTTCATCTGCATGCTACTGAGGATGGATCGATGCACTTCACATTCAGAAGGCACTGCCCTCCCTCACCCATATTTCACCCAGGGAGAAATTCTGGACCCTGAGGCTCAGGCAGGAACTCCCAGAGAGGAGTACCTGCCTGGTGGAGCTCAGGTCCTGGAGGAGAGATGAGACATGCAGTAGTGCCCAGACTGGGGCCTGCACACAGTAGGACTTGCTTGGCAGATGGTTTTCATTAGTCTGTGACCTGACTGAGAGGAGCTGGTGCTGCTGGTGGGAGATCAGGTGCTGAGAAGACTCTGGGCAGGGTGGGAGAGGTCAGAGACTTCTGCTTTGGGCATTACAGAACTCCCTCCATTGCACACCTGCTGTGTGCCAGGCATAGGATGAAGCACACTTTAGTATCTTGTTTAATCGTGGCTGGAGGATGGTGAAAGAGGTCCCATTGGCCCTTGGGTGGGGGCATGACAGATGGAGTGACTTCATGAGCAGGGTCCCAGAGATTGGGCAACCTGGAGTGGATTTTGATAAGCTGAGTCTGGATATGTAGTTTAAGGATCAACCACATGGGACCACAAATGGTGGGCCATGGAAACTGAGTAGTACCCTGGTGGGCCAAGAAACTGAGCAGTATCTTCTTTGTCAAGGAGAATCAGTCTCTGGATGTTAAAGTGCAGATTCTTGGGCCCTGCCTGCTGAGGTTTTGATTCATCAGGGTTGATGAGAGGCCCAGGAACCTGCAATTTTCATGCTCATGTTTGGTGGTTGGGTGACAAGTGAGAGCAGCTGTTTCATGTTTCCCAGGGTCTCTGGCACCCCTCCTGGACTCCTGGGGAGGCAGCAAACCCAGGCTTATTTTCCAGAGCTTGAGCTCAAAGGAGAGCCTCACCTTGGGTGACACAGCAGCGAGGCAGAGACTGATACTGACTAATACTTCTTGATAATCCTCCATGCCCACTGACTGCTGTTCCAATCCTGTTCGAGGAGTCCCTCCCTCATCATATCCTCAGACCGTTCGTTGGTGTCCTTCCTGTTGCATGCGCGTGAGGAACAAGAGGCAGAGTCTCCGGTCACGGGTTCGAGGCCGCACAGCTGGTAAGCTGGGCAGAGGCTGGAGCCGGCCTGCCCCAGCACCTTGGACAGAGCTAATGCCCTCCCCTTGCCTGCCTTCGGCCGGAGGGCGCGGGTGGAGCCTGCGGCTGTGCTGAGCTGCGAGCAGAGGCCAGAGGCGGGGGTGGAGGTGGGGGCAGAGGAGCGGCGAGGAGGGCGAAAAGTAGGGAGAGCGTCCCGGAGGAGGCGACGCAGAGCTCGTATCCGAGGCACGCATCATCCATCGGTGGGCGCTGTGGCCCAGGTGGGACTGGGTCTGGCGAGCAGGGGGGCGTGTCGGGTCCAGTGCCGTGTACCGGCCAGTGCGGAGTGGGCTGGAGCCGCGGCCAACAGGGGAGGCTGGGAGCCGGGCGCGCGCTTTGAGCCCTGTTCGGGGCCATGCGCCCCCCGCCCGGCCCCGCCCCCAGCCCCGCCGACTGTCCGGCTTTCCGCCTTACTTCCGTGTGCTTAGAATTTGCAGCCGCAGCCTCCGACTCTTACAGCCAATTTCACGGCCGCTGGGCTCCTCCAGGTGCTCTGGATCTGAAAGCAGCTGGCGGGGGCGGGAGGGGGGGGCGCGCAGGGAGGACCAGCTGCCCCGGGTAGCGGTACGGGGGGCGAGGGGCCGTCAGTCGTTGGCAAGGGGTGTGTGTGGACGGCATGGAGGACGCTGCGGTGAACTGCCCTGGGAGTTCTGTAGCCGGCAGGCGAGGCCGTGTGTGCTGGGGAGGTGTGGGCACACGTGATTGGCACGTGTGTCTGGGAGTGCTTCCCTGTATATGGGCACGCTTGCGGCATGTGTGTTTTGGTGTGCGAGTCTATGTAGGGTGCCCCCGTGCCTCTGGGCATGTTTGGGTGTGTTGTGTGAAACCTGGACAGGCTCAGTCCACAGTGTGGGCCCTCAGTGTCTGTCTGTGCAGTGTCCCTGAGCACGTTGACACAGATGCGGGCCTGGGTGCTGGAGTGGGTCTGGAGGAGGCAGCCCTGCGTCCAGGCTCCGTGGGCAGCTGTGTGCAGTGCACGGTGCCTGGGCACATGGTGTCTGGGTCTGTGGTGTGCATTTTCTGCAGGGTTTGTGCTGTGTGGGTTCCATCTGGGCCCACCCTGTGAGGACAGGTGTGTGTGTGTGTGGGTATGGTATGTGTCCCAGGGTACTTTCCCATTCCTGCTGGCTGTAGGGCTCCGAGTCAAGTGGCTGTCCCCCTTTCCTCCTTCTCTGCCTTCGGTGGGAGTGAGGGAGGTGAGGCAGCGCGGGGCCACATGTGTGTTTATGTTCTGTTCGGTGCCACTGGCTGCCAGCATTCGGTGGGTCTACATATGTTTGTGAATGGCAGTGCCAAGGGAGCCGAGGTGTGAGCCCCTGCCTGCGGGGGAGGGCCAAGAGTACCATCTGGGCTGGGTGGGGGGTTCGGGGCGGATGGGGAGAGGGGCCGAGTGTGTGCGTGCACGTGTGTGCACAGATGGAGGCGAGGCGCTGCCCAGGCCCGTCTGCCTGGAGTACGTGAGTCTGAGCAGGGCGAGGTTGGTCTGGTACTTTGCTCTTAGGCTGTGTGTGAACACCCATAGTGGGGAGGTGGGGCACAGGTTACAGCTGGTGTGGCACAGGCTGAGCACCTGGGGTATGCAGTAGTCCTGGCAGAGTTCTGAATAAGATGCGATGTGCTGGGGTGGGTGCATCTTTGCCCCCTGCAGCAGAGGAGACCGGGCCCAGCTTAGGAGGGGAGTGGGTGATGTTGGTGTTCGGAGTGACCATTGTGTGTGTGGGCACTGGGTGTCAGGTAAGTGTGAGGGTGTGTGTGTGACATGTGTGGCCATGGCTGTGAGTGGGGTCTGGGGGTGGGAATATGACTTGGGAGGCCCCTACAGGCTATGGGGCCCAGCAGGGAGTATGAGACAAGATGTGGGGGTTGGGGGGGTCTCTTAGTTCCCAGAAAATCCACCCATCTGTCGCTGCTCAGGGGCTTGAAATAGGTCCTGTGGTCCCCTGGCCCCTCCCTATGCCTCTGAACCCTGTGGGTTATGGCGGGGGCCCCCCATCTGGGCCTCAAGGCCTTTCCCCTCCATCTCTCTTGCCCCATCATCCTTTTGTCTCTTTACCTCCAACTCTTTCCATCTTTCTGTCCCCTGCTCTCCATCTCTGCCTCCGTCTCTTCCCCCATCTCCCCGACCCATCTCTCCCGTCTTTGTCTCCTTCTCCCCATGTGTCCCCCTTCTCCCAGTCTCTGTCTCTCTCTCTGTCTCTCCTCCATCTCCGTTTCTCTCTTTCTCTGTCTCCCCCTCTCCCCTTCTCTGTCTCCGTCTCTCCCCATCTCTGTCTCCATCTCTCCTCCATCTCCGTCTCTCCCCATCTCTGTCTCTATCTCTCCTCCATCTCCGTTTCTCTCTTTCTCTGTCTCCGTCTCTCCCCTTCTCTGTCTCCGTCTCTCCCCATCTCTGTCTCTATCTCTCCTCCATCTCCGTTTCTCTCTTTCTCTGTCTCTGTCTCTCCCCTTCTCTGTCTCCGTTTCTCCCCTTCTCTGTCTCCGTCTCTCCCCTTCTCTGTCTCCATCTCTCCTCCATCTCCGTCTCTCCCCTTCTCTGTCTCCGTCTCTCCCCTTCTCTGTCTCTGTCTCTCCTCCCATTTCCCTTCATTCCTCTCCTCTCTCTGCCTCCTCCCTCTCTCTCTCACTGATATTCATTTGTGGTATTTTCGGTTGCCATGGGAAACCTAAGAAAGAAGTGAGTGTACCCTTCAAGACTTCAGCATTTTTCCCTCCTCCCTCCCTCCGCTGCCCCCCTCCTCTCCTCCTCTCCTCTCCCTCCCCTCCCTCTCTCCCCCTCACCTCCTTCTCGCAGAAGGAGAGGACTTGGGTGAGGAGCTGCTGCCGCCTGAGCTGGGCGAAGACCCGAAAGCCCACTGCTACCTTTGCTGCTGCCACTGCTACTGTCTGGGGACCTCCCTGAGACCCAGGCTTGGGACAGAGCCTCGCTGGCCGGAGGGGCTGCCTTTGCCTGCAGATATCTGGTAAGAACGAGATCCTTCTGACTGTGTGTGTTGCGTGTGTGTGGCTGAGTGTGAGCACAGCTCACATGACCTGCCCTTGCAAACCTGTGATGTAGCCCAGCCTCAGCCTTCTGTATGTCCCTTTCTGCTGGCCTGGCCCCTGCCCCCAGCTGTGGGCACCCTTCCACATCTCCCTAGCTTCTCTCCCGCAGGGCCTATGAGATGGCTGGCAAGTGGCAGGCCTGTTGGGGACTAGGACAGGTCCATGGGGAGGGGGGGAGGCAGCCTCTGTTGGCTTAGAGTCCCCAGCTCCTGCCCATCACCCAGCACAGAGGCTGCATCAGGTCTGGCCTGCACCCCAGCAGGGAGGGGGTATCCATGCACCTGCGGGGGGCCGAGGGCCGACTTCCAGAGGAAGGCCTGGGAGAACATGGTCTCTTCTTCTCCCTTAGGTGGGGGTCTTTCCGTTATAGAGATGGGCAGAGAATGAGCTGGGAGTAGGAGATAACGCCAGCTGCATTGATGAGGGGCCTGATCTAGTGTCATTGAATTTTGGAGGTGCAGGGAGAGTTGGCTGGCACTAGGAGGCTGCAGGCAGGCAGCAGCAGGAGCGGCTCTGTCCTGGTTGGGGTTGGTGGCTGCCCTGGAGAGGAGAAGCTGGGGCTGTCACCATGGCTGTGTTGGTGGTGGCCACGTGGAGGGAGCTGTTGTCCAGGCGGTGCTGAGTGACGATGGTTGCTGTGGCGAGGGAGCCGTCTCTGTGGCATTGTGGTCTCCATGGAGAGAGGAGGAGACAGAAGGAGGAGGCTGGCTGTCTGGGCATGGTGTTGGTGGTTGCTAAGGTTGAGGAGATGCTGTCTCTAAGCTGCGGTGGTCCCCACGTGGAGGGGCTGTGACTGCCGAGGTGATGAGTTCCCGGGCAAGGGGTGGTGATAGGTGCCCTGGAAGGGGCTGTGCAGAGAGAGGTTGGGGGTAGTGGGTGCTCCATGGAGGATAGTGGAGGTGTGGGGGGAGGGGCTGCTGTAGGGGACCTGATGTTACTATTACAGGCTGAAGTGGGGTTCTTTGCGGGGGCAGGAGTGGCAAGGCAAGGTAGGTGGGTCTGACCATATTCATCTTGCCTGCCCTTGTGTGGTGAGGCTGGAGCAGCCTGCACCAACAGTGACCGTCCTCCCCAGGCCTTCTCTCAGCCCTTGCCTCCTGCTCTTCTGGCCATGCTGTCCTCTCTACCTCCTCAAGCCCACCCTCCTTCAGGGCCTTTGATCACACAACTCCATTTGGACACTTGCTTCTTTCTTGCTTCGGAATGACTTTATTCCTGTCCTTTATGTTCACTGGGGACCTGTTGACCCAGTGTTGTACTCCAGGGAGCCCAGCATTGATATCTGCCTTTGAGGGATCAGATAGGGGAAGTGACTTGCCCAAAGTCACACAGCAGGCACTGCTGGGACTGGGATTCCCAATCCCCGGGCAGCCGGGTTGTTGAGCACTCCCTCCCTGAGTGGCCTACTCACCAGGCCTAACTCTCCCTAGGGTGCCTGCCCCTCCTAGATCATCCAGACCATTCAAAATCCTTTCTCTCTTCCCCACCCCTGGGGACATAATAAAACAGGAAGCAGCATGAGAGAGCCAGAGTTCTGGATTTGTATTATAGCTCTTGTTCTTACAGTATATGTTCTTGGGCCTCAGTTTCTCCCTCTGTAAAACGGAGATGGAGCACATGCCTCATCAGCGGGGTTGCTGTTATTTGGGATAATGTGTCTGATTCCTCTCGTGTGGTTCCTGGCACATAGTAGACTCTCAGTAACTGATAACCACTACTGTCTTCATAATTCCTTATAAAAGTGATTTCATAATGATTTTCTGACATGCCTGGGGGGTGTGTGTCAGTGGCATGACCAGAGATCTCCCTTACTCTACCCTTCTCTCTGACCCTGAGGTGGTGAGAAGATTGTCTTGAGTTGGTGGTAAGGGGATGGGGACCTGGAGAGGCAGAGAGCCTCCTGGTGGCCACACAAGCACCATGGTCGCTGAGCCCAGTTGGGACCAGGTGTGGCTGGCTCCCTAGTTGGTGCACACCCCAGAGCCTGTGTGTGCACTTTAATCATGGAGCCCTGTCCCCCAAGCTCTTGCTGAGCCCCCTCCCTGCTGGCTTCCTTCACAGGGCTTGAGTGTTCTGAGCCTGTTCAGCCAACTCTGGCCTGGGGCACCATATATCAGGCATGTGGCTAGTGGTGCCCTGGGAGTAATGGATTCAGGGAAAGTCTGTCCCATGTCCCCTTGGCACCACCAGGGACAGACCAGGCAAAAGGCTCAAAGGGATGCTGAAAGGGGGCCATTTGAGGGGGCTGGGGAGTGATGGGGCATGATGACTGTCTTTCAAGTGACAAGGGTCTGAGTTCAGATCCTGACACGCCACTTTCCAGGCATGTGCCCATGGGTACATTTCTTCACCTTTCTGGGCCTCAGTTTCTTCATCTGTACAATGGGATGATAAAATTCCCTACTTTACCTGGCCAGTAAGGCATGGGGATGGAGTAAAGCACAGGGCCTAGTGCTGGGAAGTGCTCTGGATGGCAGCTGCACACATTTCAGGTTGAACTGAGGAAAGAGGAGAGAGGGCTGTCTTGGGTGACCTGCAAGGGCAGACACAAGTAGGATCAACCAGTCGCAGACTTTGGTTCATCATAATGACAGGCTTTAGCATTCTAAGCTATTTTGGGACAGGAAGGGAAAGATGTTGTGGGTGCTTGGTGAGACTACACATGGGTGGAAGGAGCATGGGGTTTGGTACTACCAGGCTTAGGTTCACGTCCTGATGTTGTGTTTCATGGACTGTGGGATCTTGGGGGCCTTAATTGTCTCACCTGCAAAATGAGGGGACTGATAACTGAACCAGGGTTGCTTTAAATGAATTAAGGTGTGTGGAAGAGACCTAGAATTCACTTGAATCTGCACAGTAGCCGGTTTTCCAGAAGAGGAAAGCAGGGAGCAGGGGGAAGTGAGGGGTTTCCAGTAGTGATGCCAGCAGCTGCTGTCCTCTGAGCGTCTGGTACGTGCCAGGTATTCCCCATGGGTCCCAGGGCTCATTTGATTCGTGGGACTTTGCACTTGCTGTTTCTTCCTTGTGAGGGGCTGTTCCTTCTGTGCTCATTGCTGCTGCCCTGGACCAATGCATGGCTTTCTCCTGTTCTGGTGAATTGTCACCTCCTCAGGGAAGATCTCCCTGAGCGCCCTGTCCATTGCTCTTGGCCTCCCACTCTGTTTCCTTCTAGCCCATAACACAACCTGGTGTGTTTTATTTGCTTGTTTACCTTCTCTTCCGTCCCTATCGTGTGTTGACTCCCTGAGTTTTTCTCTCTGGTTCCCTGCCCTATCCCAAGTGCCTTGAATGGGGCCTGACACATAGTAGATGTTTAGTAAATGCATGGATGGGTAACCCCAGCAGCCACCATGTGAAGTCAGTCTTGTCATTCCCATTTTACACACGAGGAGGGTAAGCCCAGGGAGGCCTGATCAATTGCTATGGACCTGCAAGAGGAAGTGGGTGGCAGGCCCGGCATATGACCTCAGGCTGGGCCAATTCCAGGTCTAGTGCTTTGTTTTGCCGCACTGTATTGCCTTGCTGCGAGGCCTTGCATTTCAGGCTAGGGAATTTGGACTTGACTCTGAATGCAGAGTCAAAGTCACAGAAGGTTCTTGGATAGGGAAGGCTCATGCCATAAGGAAGAGCTTTTGGTAGTAGCCTGAATGGTCAAAAGAAAACAGCGTTCACATGCTAACTAGCTGTGTGACCTCAGGCAAAGTACTTAACCACTGTGTACCTCAGTTTCCTTGTCTGTGAGATGAGGGGGGTGTCTAGAGTGGCTTCTGGGAGGCCATGGGCTTTGATCTGCTTTGGGGCCTTTTTCTCAAAGTAGAGAAATAGCTTCTGCTGAACCCCACCTCCTGGTCCTGGGAGGCCTCGCTGCCAGCCCCAGAGGAACTTAAGATTTTCATTTTTGAGTAGGGGACATTTTAAGCACCTGGAAAGGCTGTTTTCTGTCCTGCCAGCCTAAGTCCTCTTACCCCTCCTTCTGCCAGCTCCACCTTTTACCCCTCTAGGTCAGGAGAAGGAATATGAAAGAGAGAAAGAGAAGGAAGCTGGCTTTAATTGAGCATCTGCTCTGTGCTGGGACTGGCCTACTGATGCTCTTTCCTCAGCCCCAGTGGCCCCCGGTAGCATGGGGATTGTTATGCCCATTTATAAGCAACCAAACTGAGGTCTGAGGAAATTCTCTGTTGGGGTGCACAGCAGGGGTGTGGACCTAGGCTCAGAGGATCCTGTCCTCACTGTCAGGGGAAGGGAGAGAAGAGGGAGGGCACCTGAGATGGGTCTGCTTCTGGCTTACCTGGGGAGTGGGCTGTTGCTCTAAGACCCACCCCCCACCAGCATGAAGCTTAGAGTGCTGGCCCCCAATTACAGAGGCTGTACCTAGAGGGGCTGTGGTTCGGACAGACTGCTCCTCACCAGCCTGACTGCCCACCCCTGCTGGCAGCCACACTAGTCCAAGGAAATAGATCTTGCCTTGTGTGTCGTTGTCCCAGTGTCTTGCTCAAGACCCCATTTGTTTGGGGAGGAGAAAGGGGGGTCTGTGGTACCCAACAGAGGTGGGATTCATGGACAGGGCTCCATGCGGGGGGTGGCCTGCCTGGTACTGGCCAGGCCTGGAGGAGGGCCAGGATGAAGGGAGAGAGGGAGGGAGGGGGGAGGGGCTGAGGCGTGGCCTGGAGTCCTGCTCATCCTCTTGGGGCAGAGTCTTGCAATGGGTGGGGGTGGGGCTGTGTAAATGGAGGTGCTGGAGGAGGGATGTGGGAGTCCCCTCCTCCTGACTTCCTAGTCTCAGAGAAGAGGAGTTCCCTGTCTGAGCAGGGATAGAGCTTCAAGTCTCAGGAGCCCCAGTCTGAGGGCGGAGGTACCGTAGGTATTCTGGGCTTGGTCTGTTTTCTGAGTGTAGGAAGAGAGATGGTTCCACTGAGCGGGGGCTCCCTAAGTTCTGTAAAGGCTTTTTGAAAGAGTCAGTCCCTGAGGACTAGGAAGGGTTTGGATTTGAGACAGGGGCTGCAGGAAGGCCTGTTTTGTGGTTAGAAGTAAGGCATGGTGGGTTAGATCCCCATTCTGAGTGGTCACATGCATCTGTCTCAGTTTGTGCATCTGTGAAATGGGGATCTGCCAGGCTCCTGGAGGGATGGAATGAGATGAGGTTGGAAGGAGAAATACTGTGCACAGTAGGCCCACGTGGCTGCTGGGGCTGCATGGTAGGGAGTAGGATCCGAGAAGTTCTAGACCTACTGCGAACCCACCCCTCACCCCTGTCTCCACACTGGGTTATAGCTCAGCCATCCCAGCTGTAATCTTTATGGGCATAGGAGGGAACGTGGAGTCTGTGTTAAGCTGTGGGGCACAGATGCAGGGCTAGAGGGCTCCTTCCTGCCTCCAACTTGCTGTGCGACCCTGGCTTGTCCCATATCCTCTTTGGACCGCAGGCTGAGGTCCCTCCCACCCTGTCCTTGAGGACACCGTCTGACGTCCTTCCTTTCCCACCCAGGGCTGGGCTTCAAGAACAGAGGTGGGAGCTCTTCAGGGATCCCAAGCATCCTAGGGGGCGTTAGGCTGCAGACATGTCAGCAGAGGAGTGTAGGTAGCCCAGACCTATGCCAGAGAGCCCTACATCTAAGCAGAGCCTCCAGAAAGGAGGCCTTCCCTGCCCCACCAGACACGCTCTTGGGCTGTGCAGTGGTGACAGAGTGGTCAAGTATGTGGGTCCTGTGTCAGTTCCTGATTCTTCGCATAAGTTGCTTCACCTATGCGGCCTCAATGGCCTCATCTGTGAAATGGGAATAAATAACAGTACCCACCTGGTAGGGTCGATACTGTTAGGTGCTTAGCACCATACCCCCTACACCGTGTTTAAGATGCTGACCTGTACTTGCTTTTGGGTTTCCTGGGAACAGGTAGGCTGAGTATCAGTGGCTCTTCTGGCCACTACCCTGTGAGGCTGCTGGAGACGGGTCTGGTTTGTGGACTCCTGAGGCCTAGGTGCTAGGCCCGAGAATGTGGGGGTGTCTGCCTCTGTGGCCCCTCCCTTCTCCCCACTGCCCACCAAATAGGATGTTGTGGCAGGAGCCGATGAGCTTTGGAGTAAAGCGTGGGCTGCACCCCAGCTCATTCACCACCTCGCATGCCGTGGGCTCCGGGTAGATCACTCTCAGAGCCTCGGTTTCTTTGTGTGCAAATGGAAACGAGGGCTGTAATGAGGATTAAGTGAGATGATTCGGGAGGACGGTGGCCATCTGCTCCTGCTGCTTCCTATTACTGTCCTGCTCTCCTCTCTGTGACTCGGTCCTGGGGTTGATGGCAAGGGAGGGAGGGGCTTTAGAAGTGGGTTCCCAGCTCAGCTGAGATGACAGCTACCTGGAGACTCAGGGGGCTGTCCTCAGGGACCATTTGAGCCTGAAGGGCAGCTGCAGATACCAAGGGGTGTGGGAAGAGGGGCTTGACAGGGAATCAGAACCCCAGAGTGCTGGAAGTCAGAGCCAGCAGGCCTCCCACCCATGACCCACACTTGTGGGCAGGCTGTGGCCCAGGGAGGTGAGGCACTGGCTTAGGGCCACTCTTTTTTTTTCTTTTTTTTTGAGACAGAGCCTCAAGCTGTCACCCTAGATAGAGTGCTGTGGCATCACAGCTCACAGCAACCTCCAATTCCTGGGCTCAAGCGAGTCTACTGCCTCCACCTCCCAAGTAGCTGGGACTACAGGCGCCCGCCACAATGCCCGGCCATATTTTGGTTGCAGCCATCATTGTTGTTTGGCGGGCCCGGGCTGGATTTGAACCTGCCAGCTCAGGTATACGTGGCTGGCGCCTTAGCCTATTGAGCCACAGGCGCCGAGCCAGGGCCACTCTTTAGTGAGGCCAGGCTGAGGGTGGAACCCAGAACTGCCAGCTTTCAGCTTGGGCCCTTTCACTTCGTAGCCCCCAGGCTAGCCTGAAGTGGCTTCTTCTGAGCAGGGTCACCCCTGGGGCCTGACAGCTCTGTTTTTGTCTGTCTTGTCTCTTCTCTGTCTGCTACCCATCTCTCCGGTCCTGCCCCAGCTGTTTGCTGTGGCCTACTGTCCCTTTCTCAGGCCACAGGAGGGAGAGCTGACTGGACCGAAGCCGACTGTGTGCTCATGTGCACTGGGGATCTTTGAGTGTGTGCTATGTGTTGGAGCTTGTACACGTCAAGGAATTGCAAGTCCTGGGCACACTGTAAACTAGAGAACTGGCACGTGCTCTCTGTGTATACAACAACAGAGGACGGCAGCTACCCTGAGGCCATCGCTGGTCCCATATTTCCAGTACCTACACACACACACGCCATCTGTCCTTACCCATGAGGGATTCTCCTTTTATACCCTTACAAGGGCCCTGACTCTGCATCCTGGGCCTCTCTCGTCAGGGGCACAGCAGGAGCTGGGTCCTGACCCACCTTGCCATGGGCCTCCCTCAAATGGCCATCTCCCCATTGTGGGTGACTGGCTTGTGTGCACTTTTCCCACTTTCACTAGCAGTGCGTGACTTCAGACAGAGCTGATACGGCGGGCTGGTCTGTGGGGCTGTGCTTCTAAGGTTGAGTGTAGACAGCTGGGCTCCCTTCCCAGTGTAGGCTGAGCATTTTAGACAGGAGCTCATTCTGGAGGGGATTCCTGCTAGTGGGGCCCCATGGGACCTGGGCAAGGTCCCAGGCCAGGAACCTCTGGCTGTCCCCAGGGATAGAGTATCCAGAAACTTGGATGACTGTAGTAGATGCTGGGTGATTATACTGTCCCTTGCTGTTCCCACTTGCTGTGTCCCAGGATCCCTGTGCATTGGGCCCTTCAGTGCTAAGGGGAACTGCTCAGGACCTGGCATCCAGAGCCTTCAAGTACCTACGGGGAGTGCCAGGGCCTCCTGGAGCTGGCGGTGGGGCAAGGTGAGCAAGTGCCACCTACAGAGGAGGAGGTACAGGTGGCTGAGCGGGTCCTGGCGCCTGGAGTTCTTATGCCCATCCTGCTGGGCTCTACCTTACTGTCTCTCTTTCCTCCTTGGGGACTGAACCTGGGCCAGTCCTGGGACTTTTTCATTCTCTTCTCTCAAGCTGGAGACAAGATGCTGATGCTAATGCTGTAGAGAGAGAGCTCTGAGAGACCTTTGAGAGAGAGTCCTGAATCCAGGGTTCAAATTGCAGCTCTGCCCCTTACCCTCTATGGGACTCAATTCTCAGGCCGCCCACAAAGTCAAAGGGAATCATTTATTTTGACTTAATTAGCATCGTATGCCAAGCATACAGAAATTAACTAAATCCTCATTACCCAATGAGATAGATATGATCAGTATTTCTATTTTACAGATTGGGAAACTGAGGCACAGAGAAGTAAAGAATCCAGCCTATGGCCACACAGTGTGTTGGTGATGAAATCCGGATTTGGACCTGGGCCATCTGAACCTATCTGCCTTGCTGTGTTGGGTGTCTTGGGCAGGGCCTTCACCAATCTGGTCCCCTGGGTGGAACCTTGACAGTGGTCCAGAAAGAAGGTCCTAGCACCTGTGGAGGTTTGGGATCAGGTCAGATTTGAATCCTTAACTTACCATTTTCTGAGCAAATCACTTGACCTAGCTGAGTCTCCGTTTCCCCATCTGTAAAACGGGGCGATAATATTTCCTTGGCAGGGCTGTTGTGAGAATTTGGTGCATGGGGGGCATGGGGCACACCGAAGGTGAGAAGCTATCATGGCTCCATGACCAGGTAAGAGCAAGGCAGTTCAAGGAACATCTGTGTCAGCAAAGTTGAGTGTGTCTCGTGGAGTGTGTATGGCAGAGCCTGTGATTGATTGGGAGTGGGTGGGCCCCGGGGCATGTGTGACCAGGACTCTCATCACTGGGCATACACCAGTCCACTTGGTGCATCCACCATGCAGCTGGGTCCAGGACTAGGGACACGGTGGTCATCTGAGTGTGTATGTATCAGTGTGTGGGCCACCACAGCCCCTGGGCATCACATACACATTCTCACACACACACCCACCGTTGAGAAACTTGGAGGATCCTTGCTTGTGAGTGTTGGAATCAGCCTTAGAGACATTTCACCCAGCTCCCTCAGTGTTGCAAATGGGGAAACTAAGGTCCAGAGAGGAAAGGGATTTGCTCTGGGGCCCACAGTGAGTTCAGATTGTCTGAAGTGTAATTTCTGGGTGGGGCCTTTTCTAAAAAATGCTTCAACAAGCCCTTCTGGTGGTGGCCCCATCACTGGCCCACATCCTCCAGGCTGAGTCCCTACGGAGGCCTTTCTCCATCTGCCAGTGCCAAGGCTCCAGTCGCCTCCCTGGTTCCTTCAGCAGAGTGGAGCACCGCAAGAAGAGGGACCTTGCCTGTCTTTTTCACGCTGTGCCTGCAGTGCCAGCACAGAGGCTAGTGGGTGCATAGCAGGGGCTTGATAAGCATTTGTCAAAGAGTTAGTGACCTTAAGTCATTTCTGAAATGATTTCTGAAAACCGCCCCCTTTGCCTCTCTGGCGGTATAACCCGCATTTCAGAAAAGCAAGGATTTCCCCAGAGCCAGAGCAGGAGATGGAAGCCAGGCCTGTCTCTCCCGGTCCTCAGCCCTCCTGTGCACTAATATACACATACAATGCACGCGCGCACATGCACACAGGCACACGCAAACGCAGCACACAGGCCACGGTCCAGAGCTTCCTTCTGATCACTGCGCAGTATTCTAGCCTAAAAGTGTCCATCTGTCTATCTCTCTGCCAAGTCCATAGGCTGGACACCTACCAGGGCACCTGTTCTGGGTCCTCCCACAGCCCATGGCTACGGCCCCAGGATGGGGTGGGTCAGGAGTCCCTCAGAGGGCCCTGGGAGGGTAGTGCCTGACCTCAGGCACTTTCCCCACTGTGTCCAGCAGACTCTCTGTCTCCTACTGGTCCCATCCCCTTAGTCCCACCTGCCCAAGCCTGCTGGTCACCTCTCCACCACCATCCCCTCATTGCTGGGCCCTCTCAGGCTTTGGGGAAAGGGGGGTCGTTCTCAGGCTTTGGGGAAAGGGGGGTCGTTCCCAGGGACCAGCCTTCCCCTCTGCCTCCCCCAGGAAGTCTGCCCTAATGCCCGGGAGGATGGTAATTAGTATGAGGCAGGCTGATTAGCTCAGAAATTAAGTCTTTGTTTCCCTCACTCCCCAGTTTCTCTAATTGAGCAGATGCAGAGCATGGGGAGGGGAGGGGTTGGTCACAGGGCTGGGGCGGGGGGTGGGGGCGCGTGGCTGAGAGCTTGCTGCAGCAGGAGGTGGAGGTGGGAGCAGCATGGATGGCGATACAGTCCTGGGGCCCCTGGCTCTCTGTCTTTCCTCTGGTGGGGGAATGCCAGGAAGGGTGTGCCTGGGGGTGGTTCCTGAGACTTGCAGCCCTCTAGGGGTGTCACTGATCCAAGGAGGCTTCTTGTCCTGACATTCTGCTGTGAGTGCTTGTATGCATTCCTTTGTTTCTGTGTTCAGGGTCTGCATATCCAATCACTGATCATAACTGCTGTCATTTATTGAGCACCTACTGTGTGCAGCCATTGGGCTGGATACTTCTCATGTATTGCCTTGTTCAGCCCTCAGGATAATGGTGCAAATATGGGACCTTCATTTTTTAGGGGAGGATCTTGGGGCTCTGAGAGGTGAGGTGACTTGTCCAAGGTCACACAGCTTGGAGAGGCCAGAGCAGGGTTCAGAGCTAGACAGTCTCATGCAATCCTTTCCTAGGCTAAGGGAGCTGTTTGGGCTGGGAGAGGGGCCTCCTGGGATCAGATGGTGGTCAGTCCAGGTCCTGGGTGCCAGGGTGGGTGAGGTCTTGATCCTTGTTTGTTACGAGGGGATCAAGACATCCACCTTCTTGCATTGTTGGAGAGGCAGTCACAGTCACAGTAGTAATAATGATAATGATGAATTCTTTGGTACTTGTCGCATACCAGGCAGGTGACAAATGCTTTACATGTTTTCTTATTTTGTGCTCACAGTGGTGCCATGAGCCAAGAGGTTTATACCTTCATTATCCCTATTCTACATTTTAAGAAGCTGAGGTTCAGGGAGGTGAAGGGCCTCCCCGGGCCCCATGGTGAGTGAGCAGGGGACTGCAGGTCCCTCCTCCTTGATCACTACTCCCTGTGGTCTGTCTATAGCACATGGGAGGTGCTTGGCACATAGTAGGTGCTCAACCAAAGTTAGGGTCCTGACCCCGTCCTTGAGGGAGCTGGTGCTTGGAATTTCTGTGTCTCTGGGGCTTGGCCTGGGGATCTGGCGAGGGTCTCTTCTCACCTATGTAATAAGTGTTGCTTTTATTCCCATTTTAAAGATGGAGAAGTTGAGGCTCAGAGAGGTGAGATGTGTACAAGATCTTAGAGCTGGTGAGGTGTTGAGGGATGCCTGTGAACTTGGCTGGTCTGGCTTCTAGTGCTGTTGTGTGGCAGGCTCCTGAGCACCAGTGGTCACTCCCCCCATGCTTAGACATGGGCTAGACAGTCTCATGCAATCCTTTCCTAGGCTAAGGGAGCTGTTTGGGCTGGGAGAGGGGCATCGTGGGATCAGATGGTGGTCAATCCAGGACCTGGATCCCTGAGGGGTGATCCTCCCAGCCTAGTCTTCAGACACTGCTCTCTGGGTGGCACTTCCACTTCTCCGGCTGTTCTCAGCAGCCATGTGTAGGAGAGGCCTGAGTCTGCATCCTCTGCCATGGCTGGCCTCTGGCCATCGCATTGGGTGTGGTCACCTGCTGACTGCACAGGCTTTTGGGGTATTCCTCTGACCCCTAAAACTCAACTTGCCCTATTATGGACTCTTCCTCTTTCCTCCTGCACTGTCCATTTTCCCCTGCTCTGAAGCTCCCTGTTTCAGGGCGGGTGCTACCTTGACCCCGCGCAGATCTTGGGCGTCACCCCAACCTCCCTCTAGGCCCCCTCTCTCCATCCTGTGGGCCACCAAGACTGCTCTCATGCTCGCCCATTGTGTGTCCACCTGCCCCTTCAGGGACTGGCTGTGGCAGCTCCTGCCCCTCTGATTCACTCTGCACCCTTCCACTGGCCGCAGCTCCCCTCTGACCTTGGGCCAAGATCCAGAATCCTTGCCCTGGCTTCTGAGACCTGCCTGGGGTTGGCCCAGCCTTGGGGCTTCTGCCTGGGGCTTCCCTCTCACATGTCATGATCCAGTCCTTGTGGCCTCATGCCAGTTCCTCAACAGTGCCACCTTCTGGGTACACGTACCTCTCAGCAAAGCCTCTCCTGGCCCCTCAGGTGTCCCTGCATCGGGGACGTCCTCTCTTTCTCCTGTGAGCCCTTTAAAGGGAATGATGTTGCCCATTTTGCAGATGGGGAAGCTGAGACTCAGAAAGCTGAGCTGGCACCTGAACTTGAGGCTCTCTCATTCGGGGGCCTGCGCTCTGCTCAGTGTCCATGTGTGTGTGCACGTGTGCGCACATGCCGGGCCCTGCTGTCTGTGTGAAGCTGTGTTTGGGCTGGGAAGTTGAGCCACATTGTCAGGGAGGGGAGGTCGGGGATGGTCTCTGGGGGCCCAGCCTGCCTTTTCCTGTAGCATCCATGGGGATGCTACATGTGAGCTTGGGTGGAGGGTGTCAGCCCCTTGCTAGCCCCTGAGACCGCAGCTCCCCAGCTCTTCTCGCTTCTCTCCCTTCGCTTCAAAACAAACACCCATGAGCCCAAACCGCCCATCCAGCCAAGGCACAGATGGAGTCGGAATTAATTAGTCCTGTTGCCAAGGCAACCAGGACCGGACCAGGATCCAATCTTCTCCTCAGCCCGCCTCCACCCTCCTGGCCCCTCTTCTGCCTCCTGGGCTCCACCCTCTCCCCTGTAGCAGCTGCGGGTACCCTTGGGGACACTTCTAAAACCATGGAGGCGGTGATAGGACTAAAAGTTGGGTCGGAGTCCCCACTTGCTGCTCTTGGCGTGGTGGCACCTTGGGCAAGTCCTTGCAGTGCTGGGGGCCTGCTTTGTTTCAGTGGAATGAATGGATGGATGGGTGGACCTGCCTGGGGTTGGGGGTTTGGAGGTCGTGCAGTGGGGACATGTGAGGATGGTGAGAGAGGGAAGGATGAAAGTGGCCTCCACTTAGGGTGTCATTGAGATGGCAGTGGGAACGGATGCTGCTTCAAGGCAGATGTGCAGTGGTGGGTGCTGGTTATGGGCTGGTAGCCTCCCTGTGCCCCAGCCTCTGGGCTCCCTCCCTCCTTTCCCCCTTATCCTGAGCCCACGCCCCTTCCTCTGAGCCTCATCTGGATGCCAGTAGCCAGGGCTGTGTTCTCCATCCTCGACCACGGGTCTGTCCATCACTTCATCCAGTTCTGTTTCTTCCTTGAGGGTTTAAAGAATTCCAGGTGAATTCTTAGCTTCTTTCTGCTTCTGTTTCTTCATCTGAAACGTGGGGACAGCAGCACCCACCTTGTTAATTTGCCGTGAGCTGTGCAAAGCTCCTGGCGTTAGTCTGTGGTGACCACTCTGTTGCTTTTGCTCTGCTGCTGGGTGCAGAGGCTTTGGGGGTGGGGTGCCTTGAGAGATGGGCTCAAGAGGGAGACAGAGGGGACAGAAGCCCCACTCTCTTCTTGGGGAAGGTGAGGCAGGTGCCCCCTCCATCACCTTCTCTTCTCTGAGAAGAGCTCACTGTGTCAGATCCCACCTTATTGCAGATGGGGAAATCAAGGCCTGGGCTACTAGCTGGTGTGAGATGGGGGCTGACCTCTCCAGCATGGGTTTGGACACTGTTTTCTGGATCTTGTTGGGTGGTACTGGCTTCAGGGGAGCACAAGACAGGGCTCAAGTCTCCCTCTGTGTAATCCTGGGGATCCACCCCTCCTGCCTGGACCTTAGTTTCCTCTCCTGGTGGATGAGGAGCATGGGATGAAATTGCGAGTAACTGGCTGAAATAGGTTGGGGGTGTGGCTTTTTATGCTTGTGCTGACAGAGGGTGGTGATTCTGGGCAAATGAGGGGCAGTTTCTGGCCTAGGCCATGCTTGGAGGTAGACTCAAGTAGAAGATAGAGGTGACCTCAGAAGGACAGGCCACCTCTAACCCCTGGCCCTTGTGTTTCAGAGCCCCCCCAGTGTTGGGCTCAGCACAGCAATGCCACCCTGGTTGGGCATGCCCTGGTTGGTGGGATGGAGCTGGGGCAGGCGCTGGCTTCTGCTCCACCCCTCAGCACTCAGAACACACTGAGCTCCCGGAAGCTGAATACGCTTCCTGCCACCGCCTGATTGGCCAGTTGCTCCTCCAGGAGCTAGGAGGCATCTTCCAAACTGTGGTGGTGAGGACAGGGCCTCAAGAGAGAAAGGGGGCTGAGACTGTGACTGGGCTTTCTCCTGGGCTCCACAGCCCTGCCCTCGGGGACTGTGGGCAAGTTGTTGCCCCCTCCTGAGCCTCAGTTTCCTCATCTGTCAGCTGGGCTTAATGTTGCCTATACTGAGATAACCAGCTGGAAAAGCTTTTGAGAGACAAAAACTAGGGTAGCAAACTCAGAGCCTCATAGGGGCTGGGTCCCTTAAAGGTGCCCGTGTGGTCTGAGTAGGGCAATAGGGTGTGGTGAGGTCTATGGCAAATTCCAGCTGTCAGTTTGGATGGCATCAAAATTTGAACTTGTATCAACACCGAGCCTGCCAACAAAACTGAACCACAGGCTGCCTTTGGAGCTTCCAGCTTGCCCCAGAAGGCAAACTACAAATGGATTAACTGGGGAGGGGGGTATTTAACTCTTCTTTACATAATAACAAGGGCTAACATTTATTGAGGGCTTGCTCTGTGCCAGGAGACAACTAAGCACTTTACTGGGATTATCTCCTGTGATCCTCACACCAGCCTGAGGCAGGCAGCCGGCAATTGGTATTTCTACTTTGCAGATGAGGCAATTAAACCTCAGAGAGGTTAAGTCTGGAGCCAAGGTCACACAGCTGTGGAGGAGGGGGCAGGGCTCACCCCTGGGCCTTCTGATTCCTTACCTAGGGCTTTCTCCTCCAGCCTCATCAGGGCAGGGTGGAGGGAGGGAAGGGCAGACCCACTTGGCAGGGAAACACCGAAACTGCAGCTTTTCTCTCACCACTAAGGAGGCTGGGGGAGGGAGGAGAAACAAAATTAAACAAAGGAAGGGTGTTGTGGAGCTGAGGAAGAATAACTTATTTTTTATGAGCTTGTTAACATTTGTGAAGTTAAGTAAGCAGAAATTTATGCCCCTCATTTGCATGCATTAAAGGGAGGGCTGCCAGGGCCAGTACAGTTACTGGGAAACCTCACGTATCTCCCAGAGTGGAGGCCCCTGGGCTCACAGTAAGCAGCTCTTGTGCATGGCTGTGGCCGGGTTTCCTGAGGGCCCACTGTGTGTTTGGCCCTGGCCCTGAGTCTGGGGCTTCCTTTCTTTCTGCTGGGAGGGGGTAGCCACGTGGGATATGCTGGGTTTGGGAGCTGCCGGTCTGAAGCCATCGCAGGGGCTGAGTGTTCTAGCAATTGTTCCTAATCTCCCTGGGGTCCTCAGAATGTGCAGAAGGCACAAAGACCACCCGAGAACTGTGGGATCTGAGGTTTGTTGCGGCACCTTTCTGAGCCTCAGTTTCCTCATCTTTAACATGGGGACAGAGATAATATATGCCTCCTAACTTGTGTCCTCTTCATAGACACTGGCTTGTTGGGGAGCCTTGCCCCTTTGCTAGTTGGCTTGGATTTGGGGGTACCCTGTGTCTCCAATAGGCCTGAGAGCTAGATGACCCTTCCTCTAGAAGGCCTCACTAGACAGCCCCCCACCCCCGGCCTCGGCCCCATGGCCCCCTTACATTCCACTTGCAATTACACTTGCACTCCCTTGGAGCTGTGAGCTTCCTTGGGACTGGTCATTGCAGGTCCCTGCACCTGTCCCAGGCCTTGACCTGGAATTGGGGCTTGAGAAATGGTGTTAAATGAATGAGTGAATGAAATACTTAACCTGTGTTGGTTTTACTACTTAGGAATTAGAAGTCTCTTCCAGGTGTGTAGTGGTTTATGGGTTTAAAAGCACTTTCTGGCTGATGCCCTTGTTTGATCTCCACCTTTTGATCCCCTATGAGAAGGCAAGGCAAGGGCTGTGTTCTGCTCTCACTTGCTCACTCTTCTGTTTGCTCAAGGAAACGCTTGAGCTCCTTGAGATCTTGGGAAGAGTGAGATTGCATCTTTTCTTCCAGGGGCTTAGGGGCTGCTTTTAACAGGCAGGTACAATAAGGCTGGGTGGGAAGCTGAGGAACCTCTGCAGGCCTCAAGCTCCCTCCTGTCTCATGGGTGGCAGCCAAGAGGTTTACAGCCTCTTCCAGTTGTGATGGGTTATGGTTCTCAGCAGTTCAGGTTTTGTCACCAGTTACTTGCTAGGAAGCCCTGAGATGTCTGTCTGCTCTTCCCTCAACCCTGTGCATGCAGCCCTGGCCTATCCAGGTGGCTGAAGGCCCCTCAGATGCAGATAGGTGTCCAGGCAGGGTCTCTATGTGTGTACCTGGACAGAGGTGAAGTCAGACTGGCCCTGGGGTTGGGTGGGGTGGGAAGCTGGTGAGATGGGGGTAGCCACGTGGGAGGAGGGTCAGCGTCTCTGAGTGGAGTGTGGGCAGGGGGAGGCCACTGATGGGGAGGGTGATGACCTCCCCTTCCCTCTGCTTTCCACTTTCTCCACCCCTCCCTCAGGGCACCTGCAGGGTGGGCTCAGGATTTGGAGGGCTTGGCCTTAGGGGCAGGGAGGGGATGATCAGAGCTTTAAGCAGTTGCTTCCCTTCTCTGCCTGGGTTTCCTCCTCTGTGCCTTAGGGATGATGCTACTTTGAGGATTCAATAAAAGAGAGCGCAGGATGAAGTGTCTGCAAATCCTTCTTTCATTCTCCGAGGAGGAGCAAGGTGGCCTTGGGTGGGGGGTGACTAGAGCCTGTGAATGAGGAGGGAGGTGGAGAAATGAAATGTGGGAAGTTTTAGGATTTTATTCCAACCTGCTGGGAGGTAGGTGGTTCAGGTGTACGACTCTAGAGGCTTGGTGGCAGCTGATCACTGAGGGCTAATGAACTTAGTCGCTTTGCCTCCAGGCTCAGGGAAGGGACGGGAGGGAAGAAGTGAGTTCATTTGGCAGACAGTTCTGGAAGGGTCTGTATGGGGCTGTCCAAGGTGCTTGGGTCTTGAGCTGAATGAACACAGTCCCTGCCATTAGGAGGCCAGTCCTTACAGTGATACTGATGCCTGGTGGGCTGGAGAGCTTCCTGTAGGAGGTAGCTTTGAGTCCTACATGAGAAGTAGCACTTACCAGGTAGGGTTGGGGCCAGAGGGTACTGCAGGCCACGGGAATCTGCAAGGGAAAGGCCACGAGGCATGAGAAGCCTCAGTTCACGTGGCAGTGCCTGGGAGTGGGATGGGGGTATCCAGGAGTCTGGGGAGGAGGGCAGGGTATCTGAGATTCCTCCCCAGCGCCAGGCCAGGAGAGGGAGGCTGGAGGTAGCAATTCCCAGCAGCATGGATCATAGGGGTAGTTTGAAACAGGGGTGTTGATGCGTGTGCTAGGACGGAGCACTGGTGAGGAGAACTGAGGAGCTGCGGAGGGAGTTCTTGGAAATTCTGTTCTAGGGTCAGGCTGGGGGCAGGAGGCTGGTGGTGGGTAGGGAAGAGGTGGAAGGAGAGGCCCCGCACCAGGCAGAGGTGTGCCCGCCTGGCATATGCGTGCGTGTGTGTGTGTGCATGTGTAGCGATTGGCCTGATGGTGTTGGAGGGCAGATAGGCAGAGATGGGGCCAAGTCAGATCAAGAAGGACCTTGCATGTGGGCACAAGGAGCTGGGAGACACCGGAGGCTTCAGAGCAGGGCAATGAAGTGACTCTGGAGTCTGCTTGTGCTTCAGGAAGTTTCCTCTGGCAGCTGTGCAGAGGATGGGCTGAGGCAGGGTGGACAGGAGGTGGCCATCAATTAGGCCACTGCAGCTGTCCCAGGGAGCTTTATTTGGGAGGGGGACAGAGTGTCAGGAGGAGGGAAGTGGAGCCCAGGGATGCTCAGTGGTTTAGAATGTTCAGGTTTGCTCTCTAGTGGTGGAAGAGGAGACAGATGCAGCAGGTGGCGAGGAGAGGCCAGTGTATTTAGGAGCTTTTGGGGGGAAGGGTTAAAGAGTATGTTGGAGCCAGAAAGGAACGTCATTTAGTAGGGTCCTCTGTGTGCCATTGGGTGGGGCATCTGACCTTGGTGCCTTTGTTTTGTTGTCTGTAAGATGGGGATGCTCTTAGAACCTGCCTGATTGGCCATCGTGAAGATTAGATAAAATCTTCCCCTCCCACGGTCCAGCCTGGGAGATGTTACCATCTCATCTGACACTCAGCAGCCTCTGGGGCATTCTCATGTGCCCAGTTGGCTTAGAGGAGCTGGGGGCCACTGAGGGTCAGGTTGTGCAGACCCCAGACTTGGTGCTCTTTGCTCAGTGCCCATAGTCTCCCAGAATGTTCTTCCTCTTCTTTTTTTTTTTTTTTTATTTGAGACAGAGTCTCACTTTATCACCCTCGGTAGACTGTAGCGTCACAGCTCACAGCAACTTCCAACTCCTGGGCTTAGGCGATTCTCTTGCCTCAGCCTCCCAAGTAGCTGGGACTACAGGCGTCCACCACAACACCTGGCTATTTTTTTGTTGCAGCTTGGCGGGGGCTGGGTTTGAACCCACCACCCTTGGTGTAGGGGGCTGGCGCCCTACCCATTGAGCCACAGGCGCTGCCCTGTTCTTCCTTCTCTTGAACAGGAAGCTCCTGGAATGGTTTCTGCGTGTATCTATCCCTGGCAGGGCTCTGTGTCCCTGTCCCCATCCGTTTGCACCCACCTGCTCAGACTGTTCCAAGTGGGCTAAGGCCAGGGCCAGTGTGGGAGCTGTAGTGCTGGTTGGGTTCCTGTTGGTCTTGCCTATCATCAGATAGAACATGGGCACACTCCACATGTGGGGAGGTAGATGTCCCAGCCAGGACAGAGGCTGCCTGGGACTTACATGCATGGGGGACCCTATGGTTCTTTAACTTTTTCAATTCTCACTCCCCAGTGCTCTTCTGTGCCAGGCTTACTCCTGGCACTGGGGGTACAGAGGTGCACACTGGAAACTCCTGGCACCTCTGGAGAGGAAACGATGACCTTTTAGTGGGACACTACTAGAAGCTAGTGAACGTGGGGGTGCTGTGGAGTGGTGCTATGGTCCTGGCATTCAGGGAAGGCTTCCTGGAGGAGGTGATGCCTGAGCTGAAGCTCATAGTTCACTGTGTTGGTGGGGAAGGTACGGGCCCACTCACAGAAGTGTTACTCACTAATAAGGAGGTTGGCCTCTATTCCTGGGGCTTTAGGGAGTTCTGTAAAGATTTGCCTTCATCAGAGCTGCCTTCTGGAAGCTTCCTTTGCATAGCTGTTCAGAGGAGCTGGAAAAGGAGGAGGTGACTAGGCAAGTGATGATGGTGACCTATCCCTGATAGGGAGAGTGGGGACAGGAGTGGCAGGACTTGGTGGCTGGTATGATTCGCATCTTCTGACAAAGGAGGAAAGGAGTTGAAGATGATGCTGGGATCTGTGGCCTGAGCAAGCAGGCAGTGGTGGTGACCTTGACTCAGTGAAGATGCTTGGGAATTGGGCTTGGGCGAGATGAATTTTGGGCCAGCTGAGCCCAGAGCATCTGAGGGTCAACCTGTGGAAGCATCTGACAAACAAAGGCCTGAGATCTGGGTGTCCAGGGCATGCATGAGGACCCCCAACCCGAGGGGAGGGCAGATGAGGACACCATAGGCTAAGGACAGAGCCGGGAGGAGCAGCAGGATTTAAGAGGCTGTAGCAGGAAAGGGTTTCTGGAAGAGATGGAGCACAGCTCTGAGGGTCAAGGCCCTTGCCCTCTTTGGCCTAAGGGATCTGCCAGGTATGACCTCCTTCAAAGTGGCTCAAGGGTCTGGAAGTGGACAGAGCATGGGGAAACAGGGCATCCTGCACACAGGCAGCTGTGACACTCAGACTTGGAAATGAACACACTAACAGTTTGCTGCAGCATTTACTGAGCACCTTCTGTGTGCTAGCATCTGTATTGGGGGCTGGGGACACAGGGGACGCAGCCATTGGGCTCACCTCCTGTGCTTACACTGGGTTTGCAATACAGAACCACTCAGAAAGTCAGGGGATTACTTCACTTTAAGCAAAATCAATTGGAAAATTCAAACTTTTTATAAGGGAAATTAGAGGCTGATTATTATTTTACAAAGTAAATCACAAGAAGTTTCCTTAAATAACAGAAGCGTCTAGTGCACGTGTGAGGGGTTTCCACTTGCCTGAGACCTCTGCTTGTCTGTGACCTCCTTGGCTCATCTTTGTCTGCTCTGCTATGTGCCCCGAGTCCCTGGCCAGGCACACAGTTAAGTTATATAGGTGCCTGTTAGATGTAGAGGTTCTAGTTGGCAAGGTGTGGCCCCATCTGGGGTCCCCAGTCTCCTTGGGTGGCAGCAGGTCCTCAAAGGTGCTGGGTCTTCCCAGTTATTCACCAGCATTAAGTGGGGGGTTAGCCACCCTGCAGCCTCTTTTCTGGCTTCCTGTTGGCTTTGTGCTCTTGGTGACAGCAGGCAGGACCCCCCTCCCTGTGTCTCCTACCCCTGGGATGCCCTGCAGGCAAGAGACCAGTTCTGCCTGCCTCTGCAGCCCCTGGTGCCAAGCCCAGGGCCTGGTTGAGTTCAGTGGCCCCAGGGGTGTGTGGATCCTGTGCTGTTGCTGAAAGGACCCCTTACAGAGGAGGAAGCTAAAGCCCCAAAAGGGAACGGCCTTGGTCCAGTCCTTGCTACCAAAGAGCCAGCACACGGACGCCTCTCACAGCACAGGGGCCTGGGAGGATCAGAGCAGAGCTGGTGGGGGGCAGAATAGTCTGGGGCTGCACTTACTGTGTGCCTTTGGGCAAGTGGCTTCACTGCTCTGGGTCTCAGTTGCAGCATCTCTCAAATGGGTAGAATACTGGTGCCCGTCTCACGGGGCTTGATGATTTCATTAATGTAAAACCCTTTTTAGGGCCTGGCACGTGGCCAGCACTTAGTGCTTCTTAACTACTGTGAGGACTTCCCTGCCAGTTACCGGAGCCAGACACAGCCAGAGCCAGATTCCCAGCCCTACCACTTGTTGGCCGTGACTTGGCGAAGCTGCTTTGTTTTTCTGAGCCTTGCTTTTCTCATCTGGGAAATGGGTCCAGTGATTTTACCTTGCTGTCCTGTCAAGTGGGGAGGGATTGTGTTTGTAGCAGCCAGCCTGGCACTTGGCCCCAGATGAGGAGTGAAGAGTTCATCGTTTCTAGTGTGCAAGGTGCACCGTTGATGGGTCACTGTAGCCTGTGGGGGAGGATTCCTCTCTGCACTTGGCGGAAGTCTCACTTTAGGCTACATATCACTCTGCCTACTGTGAGCTGCACGCTGCAGCTGTACGGAGAACACACTATACTCTGCACTATGTGGCACCGATGGTCCAGGAGGGACAGATGCTCACCAAGGAGTCCAACAGGCTGGGAGAGTCACCCCGGAAAGGAGAGACTGCCTGGGGAGGACAGTAGGAGGGAGGTTTAGAGCAGGTGGCTGGGTCAGGGCTTTGAGTGGGTCAGCCTTCAGGAGGACTTCGGGCTTCAGCCTGGGGACAGTAGAAGCTTCTGAAAGGGCATTAAGAGAGGGGCCTCAGTGGGTTCACAGAAGATGGCATTTTGAGAGGTCTTCTAGTAGCTGGGCAGAGGGAGGGGAGGAACCCAGGGGACGTTGGAGACCCTGGGAGGCAGTTGCTACCATGTAGATAAGAGCTGCTGGTGGCCTGGATGGAGGGGTGGCAGTGGACACTCAGGTATGTGGCTCGTATAGGGGTCAGGATGGATTGGAAATGAGGGATGAGGGGGAGGGCGGAGTCAGGTGTGTTTCAGATGATGGGACTGAGGCACAGAGAAGTTGGGTAATGGGCCCACAGTCACACAGCGGGTGGGGTCCAGCAAAGCTCTGTCCGGCATCTGTAGGACGGAGCAGCTGGGTCTGCTGATGTTGTGGCCCTGTGGCCTATGAGCACACTGAGTAGAAGCAGCAGGCGGGTCAGAGCCAAGAGGGTTGACGGCCGTGGTGGTATAAGCACGCTTTATTCATGGTCGCTCAGCGCCAGGCACAATGGAGATTGATTGGGGTGTCTGCCAGTGGTGGGGATCCATTCTGTGTTGCCCACGGCACCATTAGACAGGGAGCAGCTCACAGAGGAACTATCAGGGAAGGAGGTGCTGGAGGGGGCCTGGAGACTCCAGGTGGTGCTTGTGACAGGAGCCACTCAGGACCCCTAGGGGGAGAGGCCTGGGTTCATAGCCAGCTCTAGCCCTCCTGGGGACACGGATGACCTTGGCCTCGCTGATCTCAGCTTTCCCCTCTGTTGGGTGGAAGTTGCTCAAGGAGGAGATGGTGCAGGGCTTAGCACAGGTTGTTGTCGTTGTCATTGGTCCTGTTGTATGGCAGCTGGAGTCTACCAACTGGTTGTGGGGGTCACTTTGGCCTTCTGATTTGGGACATGTCATGGTCTGCCAAACCAGGTTAGCCTGGGGACAGATGATACCCTCAAAGTGATGGGCAGGTCCCAGGTCCTGAGGTCCACTGACTCTGAGGCCTGGGCCCAGGCAAGAGTGCAGGCTGCTTATGGGGAAAGATGCAAAAAGACTCCAGAGACCATTTGGAGGAGAATGGGGGTGGGGGGAATTATGTGAGTCCAAGAAAAACACACCAGAGAAGGGACAAAGGAAGGGACAGGACTACTTTGACAAGGCCGAGCAGTGCTTAGAAACTGTCCTTTGCCCTATTGTACTAGGTAAACATGCCAGAAGCCCAGAGAGGGTGAGGGTCTGGCTCAAGGTCACACAGCAGCTATCACTGGGAACAGGCCTGCCAGCTCTGGGGTCTGGGTGCTGTTCCCCACTGTGAAGAAGGGATGTAATCATTTATCAGGGGAATTTAATAATGAATGAAGTTGAAGTGTCTTTAATGCAGGCAGCAGGCCCGAAGTAATAAGAGACCCTGTATTAATTCGGAAGTTAATGAATATGCAGGTGTGTCTGAATGATTAATAGGGCCCCCAAAGGCTTTGGAGAGGGGCGCTTGAGCTGCTTATGATAGAAATATGAATATTGCATCCATCTGTGAAGTCGGATAAACCAGGGAGCAGGTGGGCATTCACGAACCAGAGGACTCTCGCAGCCTCAGAGAGCCGAACATACATACACTCGGGGGCAGATGCACAGTGTCGTGGCTAAGTGTTCTCACTTTCTTGCAATGTGATTGTGAGGAAGTCACTTAATCTGCCAGAGCCTCAATTCTCTCACCTGCAGAATGGGTGTAAAAATATGACCTGGTTTCCAGGATCCTGATGACGAACATGAGACCAGCCCTCAGTGCCGGGCAGGCTCATTAACAGCATCTGATAAACATTGTCGTCACCTTCTTAGAGGAGTGATTGAAGACAGCCAAGGAGAGTATATGAGTGGCAATTAAATTTGCTTAAGATGGATGACACTTTACCGTTTATATGGGGTTCTCTCATCCGTCTACCCTTGGTTCCTTGCAGCAGCTGTGTGGGGCAGAGGAGTTGGGTCTTGGGGAACCTGCAGCTCAGAGAGGGCTGGTCACTGCCAAGTCCCTCAGCCAGCAAGGGTCAGGGTTGGGCCTGGGCCCAGGTCTGCACCCCTTACCAGTGGATCTCAGAGGGAGTAGGATGAAACTGAGACTTTTCAGTATTTGTCAGGGCTGGGGGTAGGACCACCTCCCAGAGCCTCAGTTTCTCTACTTGTTGTGTGAGGGTCTGTCTGATGTTCAGGGTTGTTTCGAGGCTTTAATGAGAAAATGGGACACTGACCTCTCCCCTGTGCTCGGCCTCTAGGGGGTTCAGATGTCTCTTTGATGGTCAGACTGCTATATTGTGAGTTTATATACATCAGCCCATCTCCTACGTATCTGGGGAGCTGTGGGTGCTGGGCTGTTTTAGCTGAGGGCCCTTGGGCACATCCCTCATCATCTTGGCCTCAGTTTTCTCATCTTTCAAGTGGCACAATGACATGGCTGCCTGTGTTCTGTGGGCAAGGCCTGGTGCACAGTTGGTGCTGGCGGGGTGTGCTCCTCTGCCCCAGGCGTGTGTCATGGTCTAGTGTGTGGTGTTCTCCTTTATGCTCCCAGGGTCCCTAATTCACCCTTTCAGCCCAGGAATGTTTACTGAGAGCCTGCTGGGTACTGCGGTAGGCCCCAGGTTTCCAGGGTGGGTGAGGCTGTCCATTCTGCCCCCATCTGTGATGAGGCCTTGGTCCAGGCAGAAGGTGGACGTGAAATCAGCATCTTGTCATGCAGGCTGGGACAGGACATGGGAGCCAGAGGACGGCTGCCACCCAGGCATGGGCCAGGAGGGCAATAGGCACTTGTTCATCTCACTGTCGTCCCCACTAGAGCCTGACTGTGTCTTTTGGCTGTGAGTCCACAGCTGCCTCAAGGAAGGAGTGTTTGAATGAGTGAGGGAGTGAATGAGTGAATAGCTGATTGCTTTCCTTCCCTGTCCCCAGCTCCAACCCTGTGAGCTGGGGCATAGTTAAGTGCCCCCCTACTCTCCCTGGCTGTCCCAGGTAGATCCAGGTCTCCATCTGGCCCTTAACGGCCTCCCCTGGGCCAGCCTGGGTGGTGTCAGAGAACTGTGTGTTGCTGGGTAGAGAACCTTTGCAGTCATGGTCAATGTACTGCTTGCTATTGACAGATGAGGAAACCAAGGCCCAGAAGGGAGAAGGAGTTGGGGCAGGGCTGGGATCAGAAGGGAGAAGGGGTGGGGGCAGGGCTGGGGTCAGAGCCTCTGCAGGATGAGGTCCTGCCATTCCAGCCTGGCTGTGTATTTATAGTCCCCACTGATCTATATTAACACTGGGTCCTGCCCAGGCCTTTGCAGCCTCTGGATCTGAGGATGGCTTTGAACCCTCTGGGGGTGCTGTGGAATCAGAGCTAACCCCCATGGGGAGGGGAAAATTTGGCTTCTCACCTTTCCCTTCGCACAGCTGGGGGCTCATGCTGGGTCCTTTGCCTGGAAAATCTTTGCTGGCCTGGGTGAGGCCCAGGCCACCCTTTGACTTCTTTGTCCTGGATTTGTTATCACACCTTGCTTCTCTCCAGTTCTGTAGGGAGACCGTGCATACAGCGTGAGGTCAAGTGCATGGGCTATGTGGTCTTGGGCAAACCAGGCCCCTCTCCAAGCCTCAGTCTCCTCATCTGTATAATGGGCATCATTCCCAACTGACTCTTGTGTCAAGTGCTGAGCACTCGATGCTTGTGAGCTGGGAGTCACTGTTTACACTCCTCATGTCTCTCTTGGCGAGCAGTCCTCAGAGCCTGGAGAGACTGGAGTGTCATTTCCATTTAACAGACGAGGCCAGCGAGGCCCTGGGGGCAGTGTGACTTACCAGGGCCATGTACCTGTTGGGGCAGAATTTGGACTCCTCTAAGTCTGAATGTTCCAGCTTCCCAGGCCCCCTCCCCAGGGCCCTTGGGTCCTTGGGGCAGGCCAGACTCCTCACCCCACCAGCTTGGTTCCCACTCCTGGTCGCCATGGGAACAGCTCCACTAACTCTATGCTTCTCTTACAGAGCAGAGACGACTGGCCGCCCTGAGCGCAATTCAATTCAACAGACATTTACTGAGTGCCTACTATGCGCCAGGCCTTAGGCTAGGCACTGGGAGGGAGGGGTGCAGAGAGGAAAATGGGGTATCGTCCTCAGGTAGCTCTGGGCTTGGGGGGCATGGAGAAGACAGGCAAGGGCTGAACAGCTCAATAGGAGAGAAGTCATTTGGAGGGCTGGAAGCAGCAGAGACCTGAGTTCAAGTACATCACTGCAGAGCTGCTGTTCCTGGCCTGTGCCTTAGTTTCCCCACTTATAAAACAGGGGAGGAGGAGTAGGGTGATCTCTAGCACCCTTCCAGGATTTCATGGGCCATGGAACAGGGGTGTCGGGCAGAGCAGAGAGGCCATCTCTCTCCCTGAGGAGAGGAAATCTCTGAAGGCTTCTCAGAGGAGGAGGTGTGAGGTCTGGGCCCCAGAGGGTTGGGTACACGTAAGAATGGCTCCCTAGGCTTAGAAATAGCATAGGCAAAGGTCTGGAGGACATGTGGGTGGGCATCTCTGAAACTCCATAGAGTTGTGAGGGGACATGGAGGGTGTGAGCTTAGGGAGAGAGGGGTTCAAGGGCCACACATCGAGGTGTGAGCTCTATTCTGGGGCCAGAAGGAACCATTGAGGGCTGTTGAGGAGGGAGAGTCAGGAACAGATGGTCTTTCTGTGTCCCACCCTCTTTTCCTCCCCCTTTCTGTGGGGTCCTTGCCAGGATCAGATTCCCATGAACCTTGCAGCCACGTGGCCATGGTGGTGTCTGTACTGTGCTGGGCACCTTCTACGTTAGTCCTCATTGCCTCCCCACCCAGTCAAGGGGACATTAATGGGCCCGATTCACAAAGGAGGACACCAAGGCTCAGAGAGAGCAGCTTCTTGCCCAAGGTCATGATCTGAGCCCCAAACTCACCCTGCTTCTCCTACAGCCTCTCTTTGAGGGATCCCTGTTCTGTGTTCCCATCCTGGAGACCCTCCCTTAAGCCCTGAGGAGTGCCTGCTGAGGGCAACACTGTTGGGTTTGGAGCATGAGGATAGGAAGATTCCCCAGGTGTTAGTAGCACTGGCTTTCTCTAAGACCCGAGTGTTTTCTCTGGCAGCCGCCTTTGAGATGGGGAGTGAGGTGGGGCTCCTTCCCACTTTACAGATGAGAAGACTGAGGCCCTGAGGGTCATGTGGCTGGTCCAAGGTCAAAGACAAGGGAGTGACAGCCTGGGCTGGGACCCTGTCTCCTTATCATTCAACTAAGCCTAGAGGGAGGTTCACGTCCCTTGAGATCTGTGTAAAAGTTGATCCCTCACAGACCTCCATAGGCAGTGGAAAGACTGGCATTAGAGTCACAGACCCAGGTTCAAATCCTAGTTTTGTCTTGCATGAATTGTGTGATCATGAGTAAGTCATTAATTACTCTGAGCCTTGGCTTCCTTATCTATAAAAAGGTGAGCAGGCCTCCTGTACCCAGTTGTTAATAGATTATTTATTGAGCACCTACTAGATGCCTGGTGCTGATGGGGAGTTGGGACCCTTCCTCAGAGAATCCATTCCAGGGGGGAGATCAGCAGTTATGATTCTGGTTGTGACGGATAAAGCCCAAGGTGCTGTGGGAACCCATGAGGGAGACCCCAGCCAGGTGAGGGGAGGCAGGAGGGTCAGGGAGGAGAGCAGGCTCCAGCTTCTGCAAGACCACATGGGCTGGGCTCTGGATGTCTTTGGAATTTTCCCAGATTAGCCAAGAGCCAATGAGGGCTTTTCAGCAGGGGAGTGCCATGTTCAGATTTATGTTCTAGAAAGCTCATCCTCTGCTGGGTGGAGGGTGGATGGAACTGGGCAGTAGGATTGGAGGTAGGGAGACCAGGGAGGGTACTGACAGAGAATTGCATTTGGGGGGATGAAGGAAGCTGAACCACAGCAGGAGCAGTGGGAACGGTAGCTCGGAGGTCCCAGTGGGGAGAACTGGGGGGGCCTGGGCCAACTAGGAGAGAAGCCAGGAGTGGAGGGTGGGGATGGAGATGAGTCCATTCGTGGATGGGTAGGATGGGTAGAGTTTCAGGTGCCAGGGAGGGGTCCGGTGGTTTGGGTGTGGTCACCTCAAAGCAGGCACTAGAAGCCTTGGAAGGGGCCATGGTCTTGGGGTGGGGGAAGCAGGTTTGGAAAGAGCAGCAAGTGAGGATCACGACCTCAGGGAAGGCCACTGCCTAAGTGCAAGGGGGCGTGGCCTGGGAGGTGCCCAGCCCAGGGAGGAATTAGGTCTCTCAGAGATGACAGAAGGTATAAGTGTCAGGTGCTTTGCACTGGAGGGGCCTGGAGGGCCCTACCCCCATCCTTTCACTGGAAGGCAGAACTTCAGTCTGTCCCCTTGCCATCCTGAGGAAGTGGCAGTGACAGAAGAGGAAGATGCTGGGGCCCAAGGAAAAGGAATATTTGCGTGCACAGCAAGGCTGAAGTGAGGCAGAGAGAAAGGGGGAGAAAGAGAGGAGAAGAAATTACCATACACCAGGATCTTGTTATTCAACCTAATTTTCAAAGGACCACAGCTGTCGCACTGAGATAATTCGTTAATTATAACAGCCATTGTGCTTTGGCAATGGGAGAGAAACCAAGGCTGGAGAACAGGCTGCAGGCGGGGTGGGAGCATGCCTTTGGAGGGGCCTGGACCGCAGAGAAGGGACAGGGATGGGGTAGGGGTCTGTGGTGCCCTCAAGACTGAAAGGAAAACCCTGTAGGGCCAGGCCTCATCCTTCTTGGCTGTCATTGCTGCAGCAGTGGGCGGGGAAGCCCTACTGTGTGCCAGGCATGTGTCACAATCCAGGAGCTGGCCACTGTAGAAAGCTTCATAGCAGCCATCTCTACTACAGTTACACTGCCCCAGATCCTGCTCTGTGGCTGTCTCCATCACAGTCCTCTGAGGTGGTACCCTTCTTGTCCCATTCTACAGAAGAGGAAACAGACTTAGGAAAGATGTGGCTTGCCAGGGCAATGGTGTTAAGTGGCAGAGCCTGGATTGAGCTGAACGTGGCCTCTGTTCTTCCAAAGGCACCCTGGGGAGGGCTGGTCTTGGTGGGTTGGCCACTCTGAGTCGGTGGACATAGGACTGTCATTTAGCCACATGTTGGGGCCATGGTTTCTCCCCAGCCGGCAGTCATGGGGTGGCCCTCCCCCGGGCGTTTCCGGGGCTCCGTGTCAGCCCCTCAGCACTGACACAGCCTCCTTTGTGCTCTTGCTGCAGCTGCGGCCTCCCCATGGCCTTGAGGCATCCTTTAGTCTGGGCTGGCCTCCCCGACCCGCTCCAGAGAAGCTGGTCTCAGGGCCAGGAGAGGGAATTTTGGACCATCCCGGGCAGCATCTGCACTGACTGCCTGGTTCAAGGTTGTGGCCTGGGGAGGAGTTTCTCAGCCTGGCCCTGGAGGGCTCCCCAGCCCTAGGTGCTGGGTCCTGGTAGAGACAGGGGGTGGGGTGGCAGGCAGGAGTCCCAGGTGAGCAGTGTAAGGGGACCCGAAGTCTGTGAGGTGAAGGATAGGAGCAAGGGGCTATTCTAGAAATCTCAGAGTGCTTTGGTGCAGACTTTCTCCTGGGGCGAGCTACTCTGTGGCTTTAGGAGCCGAGGCCTTGGGCCTCCAGGGGTCCACAGCAGCCTTGACCAGAACCTGGCAGAGTTTAATGGGGTGAGATTCATGTTTGGAGGGGGAATAACCCTCAAGTTCCAGCAGGAGCCCGTAACTGGACCCAGCAGAGTTTCTGTGGGGCAGAGGAGGGGGACAAGCAGGCCTGGGGAGGTGGTGTGGCTGCTCTCTTGGCCTTGGGACCTCTCCCAATGGGCCTATTTGGAGCCAAGGGGAAGTTGTCAGTGGGTGAGGGCTGCTTGAAGTCCTGTAGAATTGGTGGCTCACAGAGGCCAAGACTCAGTAGACTTTGAAGACTAAATTCTAGATACCATCTAGAACTCTTGAGCCCCAGACTCATAATTGGAGACCCCTCAAAATGACAGATGTAAGATGTTAATATCCTAAAATCCCAGAGCTAAAATCCCAGAGTTGCAGACTGGGGAGGTTGGGTGGAGTGAGGGGGTTAGGCAGGGATCGAATGTAGAGGGTAGGGGTTGTGGCAGCCTTAGGTTCTAGACTGAGAAGCTCATGGCATCTCCCCTGCAAGTTGGGGTTCCCTCTTGTCTCTAGCTTCACAGACTCCAGTGTAGGGTCAGTGGGCCACCCAAGCTAGAGAGGCAGGGAGGAGGTCGGCACCACTTGTATTGCTGCCATCCTGGCCGGGATGCAGACCCAGGTCTTCCAGGTTTGTCAGTGGATCCCAGAGACAGGGATTTTTGAAATAAAATCTCCCAAGTTTTTGATATTGGCAGTTAATTAAAAAAAATTTAAGACCACTGCCTAGATGAAACATCTCTCCAACTAGAGCCTGGTGCCATGGAGGGTAGAAGCCATTACATAGCAGTTGTGAGACCTCAGTTTCCTCATCTGCAAAGTGGGAATAATAACAGTACTGATTCATAAGGTTGTGCAGAGGATTACACGAGTTAACATGGGAAGCACCTAGGCCCAGCTCGTGTGAGCACCAATGACTCTTCATCTTGCCTGAGGCTGCCCATCTGTCCCCTGCCAGGTGACCTCTGAATGGCCCTTTCTGCCACCCAGAGCCTCCAGTTCTCCCTGTGGGGCCCCCTTGGGATAGCTCTGAGAGTGTTAGAAGGCAGGGAAACGTTCACCCCTTGGGCTCCTGGGGGAGGAATAAGCGCGAAGAGGCAGAACTGGGGGGGCGGGCCTAGCCGGCGCCTGGTACATAGTAGGTGCTCCATAAATGTTTATTGAATGAATGAATGGAGGCCATGCAGGCAGAGGCAGCCGTGCGTGCGCAGGCACTGGTGAAAGAGCGGGTCCAGTGGAGTCTGGTGAGTAGTGCCCAGGGGCTGCAGCTGAGTGGCCCAGCAGGGCCAGGTGGGGGAGGCGAAGGTCAGGTGGGGGAGGTGGGGTCAGGTGGGATAAAGGTAGGGGTCAGGTGGGGAGGTGGAGACAGAAGGGAAGGTGGGGTCAGGTGGGGAGGGCAGGGGTCAGGTGGGGTGGGCAAGGTTCAGATGGGAAGGGCAGGGTCAGATGAGGGAGACAGAGTCAGTGGGGAAGGTGGGGTCCAGGGGAGGAGAGATGAGGGCCAGGTGAGGAAGAGGTGGTGAAGGAGGCAATCCCCTGAATAGTCTGGAGGATTCTGGGAAAGCCTGAAGATGACCCCTGGGTGGTGCCAGGAGGTGGATTTTAACACAAGTCATCCTTGGCTGTGGGCCACATACTGTCCCCAGGTGCCTGGTGATGGATGGGTGGGCCATGTGTCTAGAGCCGCCCATAGCACACAGGCTAGACCTCTCTTGACAGGCTGAGGTGTGGTTTTCTAAGCCTAGGCCTTTGGTAAAACCCTCCGTCCTCTGCCTCTCTCTCTCCTCTGAGGCATAGTCATAGAATAGGACAGATGGGACACTCTGGGAGCTGGGGAAGCACAGGAATCAGAGGTCATGGGGGTGACATAGAAGGCAGTTGACAAGGCTTTGGGGCAGCCCCAGCAAATCAGACACACTGGTGTGCTGTTTTCCTCCACACAGATGAGGAAACTGAGGCCCAGAGAGGTAAGGCTCTGACTCGCCCGAGGTTCCACAATGAGCATCTGACTCAGAATGGTGCTTTCCTGCGGCGACTCGAGGGGCGGCAGGCTGGCCCCTCACCCCTTCTTTGGCCAAGGTCATGGGTCTGGAGATGCACCCTCAATGCATCAAGGCCTTACAGACCCACTTAAGCCCTCATTAACTGTCAACCGTTGCTGCTCTTGACATGTCGTTCTTATTAAGCTCTTTTGAGTAAGATGGTGATGGGAAGGTGAGTCTGTCTGCTATAGTACCTGGCACTTGGTGTGCAGTAAATATGCATGCAATGTGGAGGGACGTGGATGAGAGTGCTACTGGCTGGCCGAGGACCGTACTGTGGGCAGGCTCCACAGCCCGGGCCTGGTCCTTTCCCTGTGGCACAGACACATCTGAGGCCCAGTGCATGATGACATGGAGCAGGGAATGGGTGCTGAGGCAGTGAGGGGCAGGAGCCAGCTCCCCGAGATCCGGAGCAGCTGGCACGCAGGGCTGAGACTAACAAGACATGATTGAATGGGGGTGGATGAAAACCCAGCACCTCAGGTCAGACCTGAGCTGATACTGCCCAGAGCTGCCTGAGGACAGTGAGGGCACTGGGGCTGCCTGGCAGTATGTGAAGGGGCCTGGGGGTTTGGTTGACATCTAGGACAAGGTGAGGACATAGCGCTGGTGCGCACCCTCACTGCATCAAGAGGCACTGCTCCTCACCAACCTTGTTGCACAGATGCTTGGCTCCAGGCAATACCTTGTAGGAGGGACCTTGACAGCCAGCAGGACCCGGGACAGCTAGACCCAAGGGTGGGAGGGATGTGACATCACAGAACAGGAAGAGCAGGTGGAGGACATGGGGCTGTCTAGCTTGGATAAGTGGAATGATAACAGATCACTGGATACTGGAAGGACCTTGTGGGGTATTGGCCTTATCCCCAGTGGCTCCCAAAGGCAAGCTGGGACCTATGAACAGAGATACAAGGAGCCAGAGTTGGCTTTGTGATTGAAGTTTCTAGCAATCAGAGCTGTTCAAGAAGGAAAAAGTAGCTTTCGGTGGATGCTGTCACAAGAAGTTTACAAGTCATGGGAGGTCATTTCTGCAGGGATCCTGGAGAGTCTGTAGTGCCAAGAGCTCAGGCTGGCCCAGGTTCCTGGCTGTGTGGTCTTGGGCACACCACTGTACCTCTCTGAGTCTCAGTTCCTCAACTGTAAAATGGGAGGCCTAAGGTCACGAGGCTAAAAGGAAGGCTCAGCAGGTTTCTTGATATGGCATGAGCACCCCACGAGGAGGTGGTCCTTCTCTGACATTTAACACCCTGACTTGGAGGTATCTGGGACTCCAGGCCTTCTCCCCCATCCCTAGCCTGAGCTCCCCTTCCCCCATACACCGCTGCAGAGCACGGCTGTGTCTGACTGTCGTAGGCACAGGCTTAACAGCAGTGAACAATATGAAGTCCTGCTTCACTTTCATGCTGGTGGTGGGCTAAGGAGGTGCTTGTAAAGAACTCAATAATGTCAGCGCTGAGTGCTATGAGGGGACAAAAGCCAGTATTGTGTGATGAGTGAGTTATCTTAGAAGGTTGGGTGGGGGTGGGGAGCAGTTGAGCAGAGACCTGAATGAAGTGAGGTACTGGGCTGTGGGGATGTTGGGGGAAGAATATTCCAGGCAGAGAGAACGTTGGGATCAAGTGCAAAGACCCTGAGATGTGCCTAGAGGGTTTGAGGAGCACAGCTGGCCTGGAATCAGTACTTCCTGCCTGATGGAGAAATAGGAGCCTCTCAAGTCCTGTTCCAACTTGCACACCTTCCTTTGCTAGGTCAAGAAACCCACCAGATGACCAGCACATGTCCAGTTCCTGTCATGGTCCCAGTCATTTCGAGGGATCTGAGGAAGGAGAGAGCCTTAGATTTCTCATCTGTAAAATGGGGCTAACAGCACCAGGCACGCAGGGTTGATACGAGATTCATGGAGGATAAACTGTCAGACACAAACAAGCCAGAGAAGTTAATGTGCCTGATGTCACATAGCTCAGTTTTTAATCCCAGGACCCTTTGCCTTCAACGTCCATGCCATGCAG
This sequence comes from Perodicticus potto, assembly GCA_963574655.1. Lineage (NCBI taxonomy): Eukaryota > Metazoa > Chordata > Mammalia > Primates > Lorisidae > Perodicticus > Perodicticus potto. The sequence continues at coordinate 13,187 of CAUYRH010147151.1, read as the reverse complement.
CTGGGGTCGATTGCACCCCCCAAATCCACATGGTCTGGTGTTGTGCTTCTAACAGAGAGGTGAGGCAGCCGCTTGCCTGAGAGTGCTGGCTGGGCCCCAGGAGTCCTCGGTCCTCCTAATCCTGGGTAATGGCATTGACATAGACAGTGACAATGAAACCGCAGGGAGCCTGGGCCAGCGTGGCTGAGGGAAGAGCCCGTGCCAGGGCTTATCAGCTGCTGCAAATGAGATTTCCCCGGCTGAGCCTCTTGTTCCTGCTCTTGGGAGGCCAGAATACAGACTGCACCTCCCTCAACCTGCTGCCTGGAGCTGATCCGTGTTCTTGAAGGAGTGTGGCTCATGAGCAGGAGCCTGAGGCATTTGTGGGTCCTCCTGCCCTGCACAGAGTGTGTCGGCCTCCATCGTGTCTTAGGGTTTTGTAGGAGCCCTAGGAGCTGGGTGGCACTCACCTTGTCACATGGGGAGAAAACGAGGTTCAAAGATGGTCCCCTGAGACACACCCAATGTCTGAGCTGGTCAGGCCCACCTTGTTCCTGCTGACTTCCCCTTCCCTGCATCCCCGGCTCCCCATCCACCCTGAGCCAGCCTGGACCATCTTCTCACTCAACCCAGGGAGGGGGCTGAGGCCGTGTGCCCCTCCCACACTCTATGGTGCAGGGAGGGCTCCCCTATGCCTAGGGAGCTTGGTGGCCAGCCTGCAGCAGCGGAAGCTGGGGGATGTGACCCTAAGGTTCAGCAAGCTTGAGCCCAGGGGAATCCTCACTTTGGGTGATGAGGGCTGTGAAGAAACGGTAATGAAGTTGCATGAACAGCAGCTGCTGTTCACAGTGCTGGGCACGGAGCCGGGCGCCTTACACACAAGAGCTCACTGCATCCTTGAAGATGCTCCCTGGAAGGGCATCATTTACTCCCTTCCCAGTGAGGGAACTGAGACCTGTGCCTGGTGTCCCGGGTTAGCTAGCAGGGGAACCCTTGTCAGGGCATGGTAAGATCCCAGAAGGGACTCAGGGTTGGCAGATCAGGACCTGTAACTGGCACTTGGGTCCTGAGCCTGACCTGCTACTAGCTTGGTATAAGATCCTGAACACACCCCCGTCCTGGCCTCAGTTTCCCCTCTGAGACGGGCTTCAGCTCTGAGGCTCCAGGACTCTTGAATTCCCAGAGGGGTCAGGGAATCTGTGGCACTTGGGCAGGAAGGGCATAAGACCACCTGGAGCTACTAGCAGCTAACTACAGCTGGGACTGGAGGGGGTGGGTCTGCCCACGGTGATAGCGGGGTCTATGCCCAGCCTTGTTCTCAGAGCAGCAAGTGCTACCGGGTCTCACTGACTCTTCTCCTTCTGCTCTGCCCAATGATGTCCCCACAGGAGGGGCCATCTTGTGGTGTGTAGCCGGCAGACTTGGGGCCCGCGGAAGATTCCCTGATGCCTTGATGCCTCCTGGTTTTGCCATGTCCCTCCTTTCTAAGGTGGAAGGAGAGAGGGACCCTTAAGATTAGTGCTGGTGGGGCACTTGGGACCCATTATGGGGACAGGCTCTAGGGTGTGGTTTGGTCAGGCCTCAGGGCAGCTGTTTGGTCAGGAAGATGCCACCTTCGAATGCCTGCTTCCCTGCATGGCTGTGTCTACCCCCCCACACCCCAGCCCTGGCTGTGTAAGGTGGCCCAGCATCACTGAGGCCCTGGGCAGAAAAGGCCGCCTCTTCCAACAGCTGCTCCTGCGTCCCTGCTCCCCCTGGGCTGGTCACAGGCTGCATTTCAGCCACTCGGCCAGACCCGGTGTCATCTGTCTCCCTAGTCCCTGGGGGGCTGGGGGGCAGCAGGTGCCCATGTCACTCACCCCCATCTGTCATCCGTCTCACATCCTCAGGCACTCTCCTGTCTCTCCCTTTCTCTGCCTCTCCTACAGTGGTCTGGTTGCTTTGCTGCCCTGTCTTAGTGCTCACCTCCTCTCTGTGCCCCCTTCTCTCCTTCCCTCTGTCTCTCACCCCTCCCAGGTATGTGGGGGAAGAGCCTGTGTGTCTGAGCATCACCCTCCTGAGAGGAGGGGAAGGGCACGACCTTTCCCATTTCACCCCCAGGACCCTCAGCCACAGGCATTAGCTGGTGAGCAGCTGGGCAGGGGCCAAGTGCTGCTGTCAGCACCTTCTCGGCCCCTGGTTCCCTCTTGGGCTGCGTCAGGCCTGGATGGGTGGCAGGCAGACAGCCCAGGGATGGGGACAGGGTCGCTGACTCACTTGGGACAGGGTGGTGGGGGCCTTCTGCCCACTCTGAGTCATGGGGGTGGGTGAGAGCTGGGCCATGGCCCAAGGCATCCTGGGGACCAGAAGGAAGAGGAGAGAGGGCCACAGACAGAGTCACCTTGAGGGCTCAGGTGGCAGAGCTCAGAGTGAGTGGGCTGGGGGCACAGAGGGCCTCTGCCCACCTTGGGCTGTTTGGGCAGGCAGGATTAGCACCCCAGGTCCCTGCTCCTGCACCCCCTCTCCCCTTAGCCTCTTCACATCCCTGGCCGGGCCCAGGCCACCCAAGGCTGCACCCAACACCCACCCTGGCTAAGGAGATGGTGGAGGGGGATGCACTTGTACACACATGGGGAGGGGTGGGGGGGATGCACATGTACACACATGCATGTGGAACACATGTGTAAACATGTTGACTGTAATACAGGCAGGTGCCTGCGTTCCCTTGGCATGCCCCTGACACATACATGTCCCCCCCCACCACACATGAGCATGCATTCCTGTCTAGGACATGCACATAAGTGAACATGCCTCTTGCGCGCCGTCTGCTTGTACACGTCAGCGCATCCCTGCATCGGCACTCTGAGCCACCTGCGCGTGTACCTGCATACAAATGTGGTCCCCAGACGTTCCCTGGCGAGGAAGGGACTGCAGTGGAGCAGACGAGGGCTCTCTGACAGGCCGGCTCATTGATCCCGGAAGCAACCAGGAAGGGGCCCGGCTTCTTCCAGTTCAGCCTTACGGCATGTGAGAAGAGAAACTGAGGGGGTTTGAACTGGCCTGGGGTCCCCCAGTGGCCATGCTGGGCAGGAGCTAAGGCCCTCCAGCCCTGAGACCTTTGCATGGTGCAACCAAGGACAGAATGCTATCTGCTGCCTGGCCAGCCCTTCCTGCCTGCTTGTCTCCTGCCACCCCCAAGCTGGTCATGCAGGGCACCAGGAGGTGTGAGGGGGGCCTCAGAGGTCCCAGCCATCACAGCCTCTGATGCAGCATCAGCCTTCAGTGGGTCATCTGGATGCCCTGTTCACCTGCCACCTCCTTGACATGAACAGCTGGCCTTGGACTTCTTTTGGCTCCTCCCCCACCTTGCTTCCCTTTCCTCTGTTCCAGCTCTCTGGAGCTCAGTGCTGTAAATTGGTTTTGCTTTCACGGCAAAGGTTTAACATTTTTTTTCAAAGCACTCTCTTTCCTGGAGTTTCCCAGGAGGAGGAGCAGGAGGTGGAGGTGACACTTATGAGCAGTCTCCAGCTTTCTCCGTCCAAACGTGGATTTCTCAGGCCTAATCTTCACATCCCTGGCCTCTGTCCAGGGCAGAGGGAGGAACTAGGATCTTTCTGTAGTCATGGGCACAGGGTAGGAACTGGGGCTGGGATCTGGTCAAGTAGCTGTGTCCAGCTTGCTGGGAGACCTGGGCAAGTCTCCCCTGGCCTTAGCTCCCAGTTTCCCCACTTGGAAGCGTTGAAGAGATGGCCTGCGGGCTGGGACACCCTGCCCCGACCCTCTAGATCTTGGGGATGGGTAGCTAGAGTCACTTATTTCTTCCCCTATCAAATGGGCTGGGCAGAGCCTTGGACCCCACTTTAGAGATGTGGAAATAAACTCAAGAGAGGTTGTGTTTACCTGGCTGTAATCAGGCTGGCTGGTTGACCTGTAGGCCTGCTGATTCCTGGCTGGAGCTCACGTAGCTTGGGAGCCTGGTCTAGGCTATGCTGTGTTACTTGGAGCAACTCCCTATCCCTCTCTGGGCCTCTGACTCTCTAGCTATGAAGGGGGATGTGGGGCTTTAGCCATGCTATTCCAGAGGCCTAAGGCCCCCTAATGGGACCATGATGCTCTCAGGGAAAGCACTTTGGGTGGATGGTACTGGGAGTGTCTCTGGCTTCCCAGCCTTTTGTCCTGTTTTCCCGGGGGCTCGGCTCTGCATGTAGGGTGAGGTGTCCCAGGGCCCCTTGCCCCCACAAGATGCATCACCCAGGAGACCCTGCCTCTGCATCACCCAGCTTGGAGGGGCCCATGGCTGAGATGCTCTGCTCCCCTTCCCCCATGGAAGCTGAGACAAGGGAATTATTTTTGGAACAAGAGCAGTTACACAACAAATGAATTATTTATCTTTGGGCATGGAGGAGAGAAGGCATTTTGCTGGGCTGCTTAATCCTTTATCTGGACTCAGGGGTGCCCGATGGGTACATGGATGTGTGTATGGGCCAGCTTGCTGTGTGCAGATTGTGGGTGTGCTCATGTGTGTACCTGTCTGTGTGTGCATGCGCTGGGGTTGTGGTTCATGTGGAGACAGGTGGGTCTTCGTGCAAGCTTGTGGACAAGTGTGGCCTCCAGTGTGCTGGGCGTGGGCGTGAGCATGTGTGTGTGCACCTGTACCCACCTGTTCCTCTCCAGGGTCCCTTTCCTGCTTGGTCCTCCTGCCATTCCTTCTCCCTCCTTGGGTCCCCTCCCCCTCTTGCCACCCACTAGCCCTCCCTTCTTTTATGTAACAGGGACCCCAGAGTGCTCGCTGGCACAGAGGCCCCAGGGATGGGGTGTGGAAAGGGGACTGAGACCTGCCCTGGAGCGTGAAGGGGCTGCTGGAGCCCTCACACTGACCTGGCCCCCCTCTCGGTGCTGCCTTTCAGGAACCAGGTGCCGATGGGTCTCTCTCTTCCTGCCCCCGTCTCTCTCGCTCCCCCTCAGTGCTGCACGCTCCAGCCTCCTGTGGGAATCATCTGAAGCTCTGAGCCCAGAAGCCAGGGAGGAAGAGGAGGAAGAGGGAGAGGAAATCAAGACCAGAGAAGCTGAGAACCTTCCCAGCAGGAGTTAAGGGGCAGGCTGTGCGCCCCCATCTCTACCGTGTGTCACCTGCCCTAGTGCTCCAGGAGGCCCCCAGCAGTTGGCACTGGTTGTGCCTGCCTCACCTGGAGCACCCTGTGCTGGGGGTCGCCCCCAAGATGGTGGCGGCCCCAGGGAGGACTGTGCTGCCATCCACAGCCTCCAGCCACTAGGCCTCCAGCGCCCCGGCCCCTCACCCCAGGCCCGGCCTGTCGGAGGGCCGAGGCCGGCGCCATGCTGCGCCTGGGGCTGTGCGCAGCAGCGCTGCTGTGCGTGTGTGGGCCGGGTGCCGTGCGCTCTGACTGCTGGCTCATTGAGGGTGACAAGGGGTACGTGTGGCTGGCCATCTGCAGCCAGAACCAGCCGCCCTACGAGACCATCCCGCAGCACATCAACAGCACTGTGCACGACCTGCGGCTCAACGAGAACAAACTCAAAGCCGTGCTCTACTCCTCGCTCAACCGCTTCGGGAACCTCACCGACCTCAACCTCACCAAGAATGAGATCTCCTACATTGAGGACGGTGCCTTCCTGGGCCAGTCCAGCCTGCAGGTCCTGCAGCTGGGTTACAACAAGCTCAGCAACCTGACCGAAGGCATGCTGCGCGGCATGAGCCGCCTGCAGTTCCTCTTCGTCCAGCACAACCTCATCGAGGTGGTCACACCCACCGCCTTCTCCGAGTGCCCCAGCCTCATCAGCATCGACCTGTCCTCCAACCGCCTCAGCCGCCTGGATGGCGCCACCTTTGCCAGCCTGGCCAGTCTGATGGTGTGCGAGCTGGCCGGCAACCCCTTCAACTGTGAGTGCGACCTCTTCGGCTTCTTGGCCTGGCTCGTGGTCTTTAACAACGTCACCAAGAACTACGACCGCCTGCAGTGCGAGTCGCCCCGAGAGTTTGCCGGCTACCCGCTGCTGGTGCCCCGGCCCTACCACAGCCTCAATGCCATCACTGTGCTCCAGGCCAAGTGCCGCAACGGCTCGTTGTCTGCCCGGCCTGTGAGCCACCCCACACCCTATTCCACTGATGCCCAGAGGGAGCCGGATGAGAACTCGGGCTTCAACCCCGACGAGATCCTTTCGGTGGAGCCGCCGGCCTCGTCCACCACAGACGCGTCTGCGGGGCCGGCCATCAAGCTGCACCATGTCACCTTCACCTCGGCCACCCTGGTGGTCATCATCCCACACCCTTACAGCAAGATGTACATCTTGGTTCAGTACAACAACAGCTACTTCTCCGACGTCATGACGCTGAAGAACAAGAAGGAGATCGTGACGCTGGACAAGCTGCGGGCCCACACCGAGTACACCTTCTGCGTGACCTCACTGCGCAATAGCCGCCGCTTCAACCACACCTGCCTGACCTTCACCACACGGGACCCGGTGCCTGGCGACATGGCGCCCAGCACCTCCACCACTACCCACTACATCATGACCATCCTGGGCTGCCTCTTCGGCATGGTCATCGTGCTGGGGGCTGTCTACTATTGCCTGCGCAAGCGGCGTATGCGGGAGGAGAAGCAGAAGTCAGTCAACGTCAAGAAGACCATCCTGGAGATGCGCTATGGGGCTGACGTGGACGCTGGCTCCATCATGCACGCCGCCCAGAAGCTGGGAGAGCCCCCTGTGCTGCCCGTGTCGCGCATGTCCTCTATCCCCTCCATGATCGGGGAGAAGTTACCCGCCGCCAAGGGGCTGGAGGCTGGGCTGGACACACCCAAGGTGGCCACCAAAGGCAACTATATTGAGGTGCGCACGGGCACTGGGGGGGATGGCCTGCCTCGCCCCGAGGATGAGCTCCCTGACCTTGAGAACGGCCAGGGCTCGGCTGCGGAGATCTCCACCATCGCCAAGGAGGTGGACAAAGTTAACCAGATCATTAACAATTGCATCGATGCCCTCAAACTGGACTCAGCCTCTTTCCTGGGGGGTGGCAGCAGCGGTGGGGACCCCGAGCTGGCCTTTGAGTGCCAGTCCCTCCCTGCAGCTACTGCCACCTCCTCGGCTGCTGCCCCTGGGGCGCTAGAGAGGCCCAGCTTCCTCTCACCACCCTACAAGGAGAGTTCCCACCATCCGCTACAGCGCCAGCTGAGCGCTGATGCCGCTGTGACCCGCAAGACCTGCAGCGTGTCATCCAGTGGCTCTATCAAGAGTGCCAAGGTCTTCAGCCTGGACGTGCCCGACCACCCAGCCACCACAGGACTAGCCAAGGCTGACTCCAAGTACATCGAGAAGGGCAGTCCCCTCAACAGCCCACTGGACCGGCTCCCGCTGGTGCCTGCGGGCAGCAGCGGGGGCAGTAGCGGGGGTGGAGGCATCCACCACCTGGAGGTGAAGCCGGCCTACCACTGCAGCGAGCACCGGCACAGCTTCCCCGCCCTGTACTATGAGGAGGGCACCGACAGTCTGAGCCAGCGCGTGTCCTTCCTCAGGCCGCTGACCCGCTCCAAGCGTGACTCCACCTACTCACAGCTCTCCCCCAGACACTACTACTCAGGGTACTCCTCCAGCCCCGAGTACTCATCCGAGAGCACACACAAGATCTGGGAGCGCTTCCGGCCCTACAAGAAGCACCACCGGGAGGAAGTGTGCATGGCCGCCGGCCACGCCCTGCGCAAGAAGGTCCAGTTCGCCAAGGACGAGGACCTGCATGACATCCTCGATTACTGGAAAGGGGTCTCAGCCCAGCAGAAGCTGTGACCCTCTTCTCCCTGGTGAGGTCGGAGCTGGAGGGTTAGGGCCACTGAGGGAAAGGCCCGGGCGGCCGGGGCAGGGAGCAGACTAGGGGGCCGGGGCCGCGAAGTGGACGCACACGCACACCCGCACGCACGCACCCACGCACACACCTGACCACCACCTGACTGTGAACAAACCAACATCCAACAATAACGGACAGGAAAACAAAGACACATTTTCCTTAAAGTTTACAAACTGATACCGAAACCAGTCGTCTTTACTGTGCTGCCCAGGGACTCTGCTGGGGTGTGCGGGGCTGGGGGGCGGCAGGAGGTAGGCAAGGAAGCCAGAAGAAGGTGTCGGGTGTGGGATTCTGGGGCTAGGGCCAGGTTTGGGGGCAAAGGAGGCAGGGGTAGAGAGGGACTGAAGCCCCTCTGGAGCAGGGAGAGGACTTCCCCAGTTAGGGGATAGGGGGCGATGTAGATGTAGCCCCAGATGGACATTGGGCATTGAGTCCCTCTACTTTAGGGATGGGGAAGCTGAGGCCCAGGGAAGGGAAGTGCTAACCCTGGGTCATGCAGCAGGTTAGTCTCAGTCTCCCCGCTTCCCAGTCCAGAGCTGGCCTTGGTCCCCAGCAGCTCCCTGGGCCCCCCCCCATTGTCCCACCACCACCTTCTGAAGCTGTGACCCCCCTGGGGGCTGAGGGACTTGAGAGTCAGGCAGGTGCTTTTCCTTTTTTTTCTAAAAGAAGGATGGGAGGTGGGCCGGGGGGTGGGGATAGCCCATGGCAGTGTCTAATGTGCGATTATAGTCCTGGGGGGCCCTTGCTCCCACACCAGCGCCTAAGAGAGAAGAGGGGTCTCACTGACAGAAAAGGAGCTCAGGCAAGGGGACGTCCTGCCAACCCCCTTCAAGTGTCTTCCAGGGGGCCTGGGGAGCTGCCTATGGGGTCTGAGGAGAGGGGTGTTGTGGGCATGGCATCTCAGGTGCAGGCCCCTGTACCCCCATCCCCCAGCTTCCCTGGTCCTCCGGGACCCCTGCTTGCCCCCAAAGGGCAGCAGTGCACTGTGATGCCAGGGGCAGCAGGGACGGCTGTAATGGGGACTCACTGCCTGGGTTCCACATCCTGGGATCTCAGAGCAGAGTCTTGGGGCTTCCCCGCCCACCCCTAGAGGCTGCCCATCCCTGCCTCACCTCCTAGCCAGAGGGGCTCCCATGTTTCCATGGAAAAGGAGCTGCCCCTTTCTCTGACCCCCACCCAACTTCCAACAAAGCACAAACAGTGAGGTCCCCACCCGCAGGGGTGGGGCGCCCCTCCCCCTCCCAGCTGCTTCTGTCGCCATGGCAACCTGGTGCCTGGCAGTTGGTGCCCAGAGCAACCGTTGGGCTCTGGGGCTCCTCTCAGTGGGGGCGGCAGAGGGGTGAGGGCAGGGAGGGCTGAGCAGAGGCTGCCTGTCTCAAGAGCAGGGGTTTCCTGGGGCCAGAGGTGGAGGGGACAAATCGGGGTCCTAAGACTTGGGGTTGTGGGCAATCAGAATCTGAGGAGCCAGAGTCCATCACTCCCTCACATTTGGATGGGAGGTGGACAAGGGAGTGGGGATGGCGTACTGGACAGCTTTGCCCACCTACCGTGTGCCCCTGGGCTGCCCCCGCCACCAGGGGATGTGGGGGCCCTCAGCTCTCTCCCACTCCTGTTGGAGGTCCCCAGTTCCTGGCCTGTACCTCACGTGGGCGTCTTGAGATCCAGGGAGTGTAGCCTGAGGGGTGAGGTGAACTGGGGTGGAACTAAGACCTTTACTGGGGGGCTCTGAACAGGGAAGCTAGTGCCATCCTGTGGTGGGGGGATTCAGACCCTCCTGCCAGGGTTGGGCGTGAGGACAGCAGAGCTCTGTCTCACCTTCTCTGGGGTGGGCCAAGCCCAGGGCTGGCATTGGGGGTGACATTTGCAAAGAAAAGACTGTTCTCCTGTGGAGAGGAGGGTGGGCCAGCATGGATATGTAGAGCAGACCTCCCCAGCCCCCCCAAATCTGCCCCTGCCCCTCCTCACACCCAGTTGGCACTGAGAGAAGCAAGTGGACAGAGAAGCCAGTGGTGTGAGAAAGCAGATTCCCTGTTATATTTGCATGACGATTTTACTGTATTTTTCTGAGCAAACATCTGTCGTGTATGTGCCAGTTTGTCCAGACTCCCCTGCCTCCCCCACCCTGCCATCTTCTTTCCCAAATTCCCTCTGTTGTGATCTGACAAGCAGCTCTTGAAACCCAGGGAGGGGCCAGTTCTGCAAAACACCCAAAACAGGTGCCACCAAGACACAGCCCTGCCCCAAACCCACCTCCTGTCTTTTCGGGTGTTGAGCCCACAAGTGCCACCCGACCCCACCCCGGTCCACTGCCACCTTCCCTGGTTCCAGCCCCTTCCCCTTTTCCAGGCCAGGGAGGGAAGCCCAGGGACATCAGCAGAACAGACCTTGATCATCCTCTCATCTCTCTTGCCTGTTCCCATTTTGCAGATGAAGTCAGGGCCCCCAGATAGGGGCCTGGTGATTTGGCCAGCCAGATGGGGAGGGCAGTCACACTGCTGAGTACAGGAGGCCAAGAGTTTGGGGCTTTATGGAAAGCTTCATGGCAGGCATAGGGTCCAGAGGGGGTCTAACTGGAGGTGCTGTTGCCCCCAGGGAGGGCTCTTGGCAACAAGGATGGAGGCCCCATCCTTATCAGCTCCCCATCCTTCCTGGTTGAAAATGACAGATAAAAACCTCTAACTGCACAGACAGGCCCCATCTTTATGTGAGGATCCTAAAACTCCAGAGGTGAACTGACTGGCAGGGCCCAGGTCACATGGTTTGTTACGAGGCAGAGCCAGACAGACCCCCAGCTGTCCAGGCCAGAGCCCTATGGGAAGGAGCCCACCTGGAGGCTTTCCTGTGTCCCGCGTCCTGTTCAAGATGAGTTTTCTCCAGTGGGAGTGAAATAGTCACAAAGACAAATGAGTGTCTCCATCAGGGAGTCTGTTTGGCTGACGTCCTGTGTTTGTCATGGCAGGCATAGTGAGCCTGGGCTGTGGACTGGGGTGGGCAAGAGGGAAGGGGGCTATGGATGGAATGCTGGTGGGGTGGGTGGTGAGTCAGTTGGAGGAGATGTGGGTAGTGCATCTAGGGCCTCCCAAAAGAGATCACACCTGGGCCTGCCCGTCCCTGTTGGGAGTTGTCCCCTGAAGCCTACTCCTGGGAAGTGGCACAGATGCGGCCGCTTTTTCCTGGAGGCCATGGCAACTGCAGCTAACCCTCTGTTAGAGCCAATGACCTTTTAGAAGTAAAAAGTGGAGATCTGGCAGGTAGAAAGCGCAGTCTGGTGTGGTTACCCACTCAGAGGCCCTTGGTGGGCACCCACCCTGCCTGGGAAGGGTTTCTCTCTGTCCACCAGGGACCCCTCACTCTGTCCCCCTGCTGGGGGCAAGGCAGGAGGCAGCCCATGCCCAGGCTGGAGCCTGTGTCTGGGTAGCTCGGGGGAAAGGCTGTGAGATGTGATGGCGGGAGTGGGAAGACCCACTTGGGAAGGCCAGGCCTGAGAGGCCCCAGAAAGGCACTTGGGGTGGCAGGGTAGAAAATCTAATGCTGGCCAAGGGTCACCCATGTTCCCAACTAGAAGTTGGCCATCTGCTCCAGCCCCCCTGGAAATTTAACTGAAGGGGAAACTGAGGTGCAGAAAAGGAAAGGAAAGGACATCTGGGGCTGAGATGGGGACAGGCATTAGGGACAACAGTGATGGGTCACAGCCTATAAGGGGTCTAAATGCAGCAAAGGGACGGGCACAGAATGTTCCCCAGTAATGGCAGGTGGGCACTGTGCCAATAATTAAAATAGGGTGAAGGAGGGAGGGCTTAGGTGGCCTGGGAGCATCCCTCAGAGAAAGTGACAGGTGGCCAAGCTCTGAATGACAAAGAGGAGCCAGGTGATGGGTGAGCATGAAAATGAGACTTGAGGGAGTGGGGCTGCTGTGGCTGCTGTCCCCCAGCACATCCTCTTGTCACCCACCACTCTGCCCCGCCTCGTGGGTGGGGCAGAGCATGGGAGGAAGTGGCTGGGGGTCTTACGGGGTGGGCTGCAGTTTTCAGGGAAGCTGGTGAGAAGGATGGGCAGCCTCACCTGACCCCGTCACCTCTGGTGACATTGCTGCTTCTGTTCCCTCAGCCCAGGAAAGGGGAACTTCTCCTCAGCTCACACCCCATTCTGAAATCCCTTCCCGATACTGTGTCTTCCCGGTTCTAAAATGGAACCAGTACTTCCACTTCCTGCCCCTTGAGGCTGCCTCAAGCCCCCAATAAAGGGAGAGGAAGAGGGGAGTCCAGAGGAGTGAGCTAGGAGCGTCTGGAGCTCTTCTTCCTCCCCCCTGCCCCTCTGCCAGACAAGCACAGAGTGGGGCAGGGGCTCGGAGTCCTCCCCCCCCAGGGCCATGCCTCCCTCCCTGCCCCTTCCCCCCTCAGGAGCCGCCAGCCCCCACGGGTGCTGCGGTTTGGCACCTGACTTTGGGTCCTGCAGAACTGGCCCGTGGCCCTGGACTCTGAACCTGTGAACCCTAGCTGTGTATGGACCTATCCTTCTTCTGGGGGCCTTGAACCCTTTCCTTTTCTTCTTTTTGGGGGGGGTGTATCTTTGTTTATTTTCTCTTCCCTGTATCTGCCTCTCCCTTCCCTCCATTTCCTGTTTTAAACTGAATGGCACGAAATTGTTTTCCTCAACTCGGAGATTCCTGTATGGAGAGAATCAATTTCTATATTTGCAATAAATTTCTTATTTAAAACTACGGGGCCAAGGTCTGTGATGAATCACCACCCCCGCCGCCATGTCCCACTCCCAGCAGCTGTCAGTTTCAGGGCTCCTTGTTCCATATGGGATGGGGTGGTCACTGCCCATGACCAGGGGAAAAAGAAGGGGTCTGGCCAGACAGGGGTGGGCCAGCAGGGACGGTGGGGTCACTGTGTACCCCACTACCACACAGGCCCCACAGGCTGGGGGCCCCTCGCCCTTGCGCTCCCTTTCCGTTTCTTGCTGTCCTGGCCTTTCACACACCTGTATTAGGACCCCTGAGAAGACCCCTGTGTGAAGGCAGGGCCCGTGTGGGGCGTCCCGGGGCCTCAGCTGCTTCTCAGAGGCAAGTTCCCTTAGTCAGTGACCATGGCTCTAGCTTCTCAGAGGCTTCCCCTCCTGCTGCTCCTCTGGCAGGTCCAGGGTGTCTGAGGGCCCCTCTGGGCCTCCAAGCCTGGACCAGGCAGTCTGTCCTGTACCCCTGGACTGCCCCTCTCATCTTCTGCCCCTTTCTGCATAGTTAGGAACCATCCTGCTCCTCCTCAGATTCAAGAGATGCTTCTTGTCTCTTTGGCCAGACTGGGGAACTGGGGCCATCACTCAGTGACCTCAGGCTGAACGGCCCAAACCCTCGTCCAGGTGGCTGTGCAGC
>CAUYRH010147150.1:0-33310 GCA_963574655.1 Perodicticus potto | reverse complement strand
TGACTCAGTCTGTGAGATTCAGCCCTTTGTCTCAGCTATCATCCCCTGAAGGCCAGGTGCGGCAAAATTTAGCAAAGCTTTCTCAGCGCTGCCGCTTGGTGCCTCAGGGGACCGCCTCTCCACTTTGGCCACCTCTCGGCTCACTTTCCTCTCACTGCTCCGAGCCCGGAAAACAGCACAGACCAGCGACAGCCCGCACCCTGTCCACACCCCTTGAGAAAGTGTCCAAAAATCTGCACTCTGTGGGGGACAGACCTCCAGACCTCAGGGTGAGAGTGGAGGGGAGTGCTGTGAGTTCCAACTTGCAGGTAGAGAATATATACAGTTTTTATACAGTTTTATGCCTGGCAGGAGAGTGCTACCGCACCCTAGTAGGGGAAGGAGGTCCGGTTTTTAGAGGGTCTCTCCCGTGGGGTAGAGTGGGAGGACATCTGAACTCTGCTGACTTGTTTGTATGGAGGTATGGCATATACTGCAAGCCGCTCTCATGGGGGAGGGGCTCCCATCCACTTGGTGATGTGCTCTGTACCTTTTATTTGTATCCTTGGGGTCGCACGTCACTCCAGCAGGGTTGATGTGCGTTCCAGGATCTTGTTACTTTCATTGGTGACATTAAGTTGTTTATCTTTGTAAATGCAGATAATCAAAGTAAAATCTGTAAATATTAACTCTTGTTGACATATATGGAGAGGCACGTAGCAGGCAAATGTTCAGTTTTAAATGAGTGAAGGTAAGGTTAGCGTCAGTACTCTGTAGAAGGATAGGTAGTGGGTTGGTGGGCTGTGCTCCTTCCCACTCTGGCTCATGTCCTAGTTCTCTTTTCATTTTCTTGCTGGCCCTCTATCCCTGATCTCTCCTCCCTAAAGCTCAGCCCTCAGTCTGATTAGTGTTCTTTCCTGCTACAGTTGGCAGTGAAAGGGGCATTTAAAACTATGTTGGGTAGGAGAGTCTTCTTCCTGGGTGTGGGACAAACAAAGGCATCAGGGTACTGTTGGTGTTACATTAAATATGCCTTTAGGCTCTACCAGCTGAGGGTAAGGGAGAGGATTTTTGTGTCTGGTGGACAGAGGGTATTTGTTTCTTGATTACGTTTTGCTCAATGTTATGTAAAAGGCAATGTAAATATGGTTGGTTGTCAGTTGGCAGATTGGCTGGCAGTCAGCTGGGGGATGGGACCAGCAGAAGTGAGAGGAATTAGGGAGACTGGGAATACATGTATTGTAGACTAGAGAGAATTCTGGTGGTCTGGATCAAGCTCTAGAAAAATGTCTAAAACTCTAAGTGTCATCCCTGTCCAGGACCTGTTTAACTGACCTTTGTTTGAAGGGACTGAGGCCCAGAGGTGTAGCACATGCGAGCCATCAGGGCAAAAGCACAGTGAAAGCAGAAGAGGAGTGTGAAGAAACGGCAGAGGTCTAAGGGGCTGTGGGTGGAGTGCCCAGAGTGTCCCTTCTCTGTGTCCTCCCTCGGCCTTTGTGACTAGGGTTTGAAATTAGAGCAGTCAGCATGAACCCTCTTGGGGTAGATGATGGGGCAAAACTTGGCCAGCCTTGACTGAGGACTCACACTCCTTTGAGGCTGGACTTTCACTGTGCTCAGACCCACCTTTAGGGTCTCCCAGCACAGTGCCTCAGCTGCTCCTGATGGTGAAGGAGCCCTCAACTGTGTTGAGGGTACCAACTGGAGTGATCATGAAGCCTGTCCATGAGGCATTGTGCAGAGACAGAGTGCAGAGGATGTCACTGGCCAGTTAGTCCACTCCAGGCCTCTCACAGAGGGAGACAGTAGGCCCAGAAAAATGGATGCTTTCAACTCACCTTGGCTTCCTCAGGCCTATGGGTGCTAGGGCCTGTCCCTGGTTGTGCTGGGTGACTGCATCACTGTTCATCACTCAAGTTTCTGCCTTCCTGGTCCAGAAAAACAGGGAACAATATTATTATTCCAAAATTACCTGAAAACTCCAAAACAGTTTCCCAAGACTCTGAACCCTCCAGGGAGGTGAGGATCTTCAAAGGAGGGACAGGACTGTAGCAATGTAGTTGGGGCTCACTCTACTGAACAGTGGGCTTCCACTGGAACAAACATTAGGTTGATCTGCCTCAGTTCCTGGATATTAAAGAAAAAATGGCTCAGAGGTGATAGGACTCTTTGCCTTCACTTCTCTGTTCCCTCACCCAGAAGAGTGCATAAACAAATCCCCTCTTCTTTTGGGAAAAAAGAACACCTCCACACATTTTAAGGCAGTGATGTTGAGGCAGAATCATAACAGACAGTATTTAAAGGGTGCATTCAGCTTAGGCAGGCATGACGTCTTGGAAGTGCTATTGAATCACACTGAACTATAGAAAACACCATTCTAAAAACCCCACAAATTTGGCTAATGCATATTTGATGTTCTAGCTTTATACGTCAGGGATAATATGTGGCATGGGCTGAATCTGTAGCAAATTTTTTTTTCTTTTTAAAAAAATAACAAATGGCATCCTGTGGTCTCTTTTCCTGTTTTTTTTTTTTTACCACAAGTACAATGCACACCGATAAAAAAGATGTACGTCGCGTGTATCCGTGATAATAGCCATGGCAAAGGCAGTCTGAGGCATATTAACAACAGACTTATCTGTGGAGCAGCACCTTATGTAAGATGCATTTTCCTCTAGAGCCAAGCAGCAAAGAATTCACCTACACAAGTAGATAAGTGGCCCCTGGGCCCACACACAGCCCAACATCAGGCCCTGTGGCATGGGGAGTTTTCTCTCCTACATAATCGGCACAAAAAGGGTAGGATTTCCATTTAGCACAACAGAAGCCAACATGTAAATTGGTACCTGATGCTCTGCAGTCTGGCTGCACTAAAGTAACCTATGGGACCCAAGATAATTTCAGTGACATCTTCCTTTTCTCTCGGGGAGAAGTGTGCTTTCTGCTAGTGTCCATCTGACAATCCTAGATAAACATTTACACGGCATGTGGGGACACATAGTAAGAGTTTACCTAAGTTGGGCTGTTCAAGATGCTTTTTATAAAACTCCTGCCCCCCCATCCCTAAAGGGCTAAATAATGACAGGAAACTAGGTTGAAGCTGATGGGATGAACTTAAGTGTTCTTTTTCCTAGTGGCCAGGGAGTCATCACACTATGGTAAGCAAATGGAACATCCAAGAAGGCCGTTTGGGTTCATCTGTACAACTCTGTGTCACAGGGATGTGGCATGGTAGTGATGTGGTGCCATTCATTTCCAGCCTCCCCATCTGATCACAACTTTCTCTTCTTCAGCCTGTATGCTTCCTCTTACCCAGTGGGCCAGCAGTGCTGTGACTGTAGGTTGGCTGTTCATTCTTCCATGTGTGCAATTATTCAACTAGTGTTGATGGTGCCTCTTACCGGGCTCCTTACGGAGGCTGTTGTCTGCCCTAACTCTTCAGTTCTCAGCTGCCCAGACTTCCCTGGCTTCTCTACCAGCTCAGCCCTTCTACTCTGGTTCTCCCTTGCAGCTCATCATTGCACTTCCCAGAGCCTATGTTAAACCATCCTGGAGCCAGTCTCCAGTCCACCCGTCCCCACTGCTTTCCTGCCCTGTTCTCTATCTAGGTCGCTGGGCTTGCCTGGGAAAGTCATGCAGGTTGAGGCAACACCTAACCTCAGCAGGACACACTGAGTCATGTGTCTCCTCTTCCTTTGGGGGCTGCTTCACGGCTTTTCTAACAAGGTGGCTTCATGCCTGGAGGCCTCACAGCTTGGTCCACTCTGCTTCTTGTGGCTCACGGGGTTCTTCACCTCCAACTTTAATATTTCAGTGACTCTGTCATTCCTTTGGCCTGATGGCCACTCAGACTGAAGTCCTTTCCCCATCTTCCATGTCTGGACTTTGCCAAGGAGAGGTCTTTACTGCCAGCACATTCTTGATCTCTTGACATCTAACTTCCAATCCTACGTTATGAAAAAAATTTTTTTAGGCAGTTTCATTTGTCACTCTCAGCAGAGTCCTGTGGCATCATAGTTCATAGCAACCTCAAACTCTTGGGCTCAAGAGATCCTCTTACCTCAGCTTTCCAAGTAGCTGGGACTACAGGTGCCCACCACAATGCCTAGATATTTTTTGCAGAGATGGGGGTCTCCCTATAGCTCAGGCTGGTCTTGAATTTGTGGGCTCAAGCAATCCACCTGCCTGCACCTCACAGAGTGCTTGGATTACAGGCATGAGCCACGTGCCCTGCCTGAGAAAAAAAATATATATATTTAATTTTATTAAATTATAATTATGTACATTAGTGCAATCAGGGGGAACAATGTGCTGAATTCATATACAATCTGAAATGTTTTCAGCGAACTGTTTAACATAGCCTTCATGGCATTTTCTTAATCACTATATGAAGACATTGGTATTCTGCATTTAGTAAGTTTCACCATTACCCTTCTAAGATGCACCATAGATGTGATCCTACCAATTGTCCTCCCTCCACCCATCCTCCCTCCTCCCCTCCCTTGCCTTTTTCTCCATATTCTTGTGCTATAATTGGGTTTTAGTCTTCATATAAAAGCTATAAATTAGCTTCATATTAGGGCTGAGTACATTGAATACTTTTTCTTCCATTCTTGAGGTACTTTGCTAAGAAAATCAAGAGGGCACAATATTTCCCTCCTCTTGCTTCTAAGATCCAGAGCTTGTGATGTGAAAACCACCATTCAACATGCCCTAGGTAAGTTCTGTGTGTCCAAGCTTCTCTTTCAGATTCTAGACTTACAGGAGTTTCTTAATGGCTATCTAGGAAATCTGGGTAACTGTTGACTTTCCCGGCAGGCCATGATTTATTGCTAAAAGCACCATCCTTTTTCTTTTGTTTTGACTTAACATGCCAAGAAAAACAGCACAAGACTATAAGAATTAAACCTAATCCATTATAGCTGAGCTCTCTAAGGCATAAAAGAGGCAAGGGCTGCACAAAAATGAATTTATCAATCAGGCAATGCAAGACCCCTCACATGATTAGCATATTTCCTTAAAAGAATGCAGAACAGGTAGGCAGTTCTACCATTAAATTATCTCATTTAGGGAAAACATGGACTCAGTAAGCATTTCTAAGTGCAAAGTCTAAGTTTCAATAGATTGCTCTACTGAAGGTGTGGGTGTATGTGTGTATAATAAAAAGAAGTTGCCCTTTAAAAATCCCCACACCATATACTTTTGTTAATTTAATTTGGAGTCATCTGTACTTTTTACAGTTCACCTCAGTTGTGATTACTGTTCTAGTTTAATTTCACCTAAATTATTTCACTGAAACTCTTACCTCAGTAAAGAAGAATAGATATGTCCCACTGGACTGACCTCAAAAGACTGTGTGTGCCAACAAATATGTGTGCACACACACACACGATTAGTGGGCTGTGAGCTTTAGAGACATGAGAAAAACCAGAAAGTATTTTTTTTTTAAATCTCAGAAAACACCTAGGAAGGCCAGATTTACTTCCTGATTCACCAAAGTGTTATTTTGAGTATGTTAGATAACTAGGGACAGTGTGTGTATATGTGTGTCTACTAATAAATATTCAGGAAGAAAAAGAATGGAAAACATTCATGTAACCATATGACACTTTAGAAAAAGACAAAATTCTATGGAATCCATCTGTAAGTTCTCCTCAGTGATCCTACCAAAAGGTCTTTTGATGTAATGTTTTAAGGCGTTGCCTTAAAAACAAATAAAAAATGTGTTGGCATATAAAATATGAAAACTCAGATTACTGGATGGAATGGATATGGTAGGGCTAAGAGGTCACATTCTTTTTGCAAATAAATTTGAAATTTTATGTGTGAAATTTATTTATTTATTTATTTATTTATTTTAGTGGCGGGGGTCTCTCTGTGTTGTCCAGGGTAGAGTGCAAAGGCACAATCATAGCTCACTGAAGCCTCAAACCCCTGGCCTCAAGTGATTGTCTTGCCTCAGCCTCCCCAAGTATGGGAATTATGGGCATGAGCCATCGCACCCTGGAGAGGGTGAGGCATTTGGAGACACTAGACAAGGGTATAGATATCTCGCAAACACTGAGGTGACAAACCAGATCCAGTGAGTACATGGCAGTAACGCTTTTCTTAGAACATTACCTATGCCATGTTACCAGCAGATCCTCTAGGATTGGGAGACATTTAAATTTGTCATTTTAAAAGTGTTTGCACTTAATCTGTGTACAAGAATTGCTGACAAAGGCGAGTGTGACATGTCATACTGATGATGTGTTAAGTTGAGGAAATTCAAACTGCCACAGGCAAAACTCTAACCTTATGAAACATTTTAATCATATTTTTATTGGAGAGGTTTATTAAAAGATACAGGCTTTCAGAACTTGACAAATTTTCTTTATCCTTTGCCAAGTCTTAGGTGAGCAATATGTCCTCTGAAATCACGTCCCCCAAATTGTAAACTCATTTTCAGAAATTAGGTGTCGACATTTAAGCACTGTGTAAAAGTCAAACTTTTTTAGGATTTTTTTTTTTTTTAGGATATTTGAGAAATTGAATATCCTCAATGACCACATTATGAGAAGAAATGCTAAGACAAAGGCCAATGTGGTGAGTATTTTAAAATTATATTTAGCTTCCTTTCTGTATTAGACTTGTGTTAAAAATCAACTCATCCTTCTATATACAACATACGTATTTTCAATCTCTGCTAAGAAATAATCCTCTTTACAAGCATTGATTATTATTTGCTACTAAAGCTTGGCTTCTTCAATAGTCTGAGTTCATGTTTGTGGATTATAAAAGCACAGCTCTGCAAATATAAAAGAACATAATCGCTAGAGCAGGCAATGGATTTCTGTGTGGGCAAAAGTTTTAGACTCTTCTTTGTTTTTTGGCTGCCAGACATTAAAGAGTCATTTAGCTCTAAGTTTCCATGACTAGCTATAAAATGGAGATACCATTCATTTATTCATTTGATAAATACTATGAGAACATCGCAATATTTCAGGGAGAGAGCTAGGTGGCATTAGGGTGACAGAGGACACACTCATTTTGCCTTGAAGGAAATTTACTATTTACTGCTTTCTATCTACTTCAACTTAGGAAGAAAAAAATGTTTATTAAATATATTGAAATTCTTAGAATAAAGGTACTCTATATAGAACATTCAAAATTCAAAATAGGACTTAAAAACAAATGCTAAAACATTTATTCATTTGAGCCTTATGAACCTAGTGATTAAAAATATTTTTAATATGTCATTTCAGTCATACTATAGCTAAATAGTTAAAAAAAAAAAGGGGGGGGGTTTATTATATAGCCACAGTTAGGAGTTACAAAGCCAACTCGGGGTTCTTTAAAAAATTTTGCATACCTATAATATTTCTAGGCATTGTGCTAGAATGAAGGAGGTGAAGATATATTACAGCTCTGTGATCTGAAGGAGCTTATGGTCCCAAAATGATCACAAATACATTGTTTGTTAGGTGACATCCTTCCTAATCTCTCCCTCCCACCATCTCTTACATAACGGCCCTCAATTTAGTTTAGGTAATTCATCCATTTCCCATTCATCCATGAATTCACTGAGCCAGTAGTAGAATACCATACCCTTCACTAGCAATTAGTTTAAGAAGGCATGTGACCCAATTTCAACCAGTAAGAGAAAATCCCTTAGATGGAGGTTTTAAGGAACTTCATTCTTTAAAAATAAGTATAATTAAATCTGTTGTATATTCATTTAAAAAAATAGGTACAAAAAATAAAAATAAAGTAATAGGTATAAGATAAACCAAACTTAATATAGAATAGTATATGATAAATATGGCATCCTTAAATCATTGCCAGGAAAATGGAGTTATGATAGGCACTTCTAGGATAAGCCCATATTGACATGAAGATAGATAAAATCAGATCCATTCCTTAGACTTTAAATGAGGACAAATTCCAGGTAGAACAAATATTTAACTATAAAAATAAAAAAATAAGGACTAGAAGAAAACATGGTAACACGTTATCTAAATAACCCAGTAATGGGAAAAACTTCTTAGCCATGACTTAAAATACAGAGAAAATAAAGGGAAAAGACAGACACCTGTGACTGCATTGCAAATCTGCATAATTAAAGATTCCAAAACAAACTGGAAAAACGTAATTGTAAGTTACACTCGAAACAAAAGTCCTCAATAAAAGTCTTCAAAAATAAGGGGAAAAAAGGCCAACAACCATACAGAAAAATGAATTAGCAAATACAACCGATCAGTTCAATAAATTAATGTAAATGGGTCTTAACTCTTAACCATATGAAAATATAATGGACTTTGCTTTTAATAAGATAAATGCAAATTAAAAGAATATTGAGATACCATTCATCACCTAACTCGCAGGAAAATCTTTAAGTAGCAACAGCATACTATATTGGCTAGACTTGGGGAAATAGAAATTCTAATATAGTTATGATGAAAATACAAAGTAACATGTATAAATGCTATCAATGGGAGTTTGTCAATATCTAGTAAAATTGGGTACATATTTATCCTTTGACACAGAATTCCACTTCTGGGAATCTATCCAAAAGACATACTAGCAAAGATTAAAAAAAAAATGTCTGCAAAAAGCCATTCACTGCAGCATTATTTATAATAACAAAAGACTAGAAATTATCAAAATGTTTGCAAACAGAGGATGGAGTGAAAATAGAGGATGGAATTTCAGAGTACTCTGTTCCCATTATGGAGTACCATGAAACTATAAAAAAAAGAAATATCTCTAGAAGTATAATTGAATGCTCTCCAGGGTATTTTGCCAAAGCAAAAAAGAAGGATGGAGAAAAATTACACAGTATACACAACTTATCAAAGAAAGAATGGGGCAAAAATATGTGTGTGTGTGTGTGTGTATGTGTGTACATAAGTGTATATATGCATGTGCATATACAATATACACACATATACAACTTTATGCATATCTTATGTTTGTTTATATTTAAGAAGGATAAGAATCTATTAAAAATTTTTGGGAGGAAGAAAATGGGGTATAAGAAACAAATACAAAAGTTAGACTACTTTTAATACACTTGTACAGATTTACATTAAAATCATATATTCTACATAATTATAATACAAAATTAAATGTAAAACAGCAATCTCTATAAATTGAAAGTAAATGTAATTTTATATTCAACTAATATCATAAGTACTCACAAAAGAGATATTCCTAGTGATTTGATTTAAAAAACATAACAATTTGGAGGAAAAGTCTAAACTGTTACATTATTTATATTAGGATTACTATTGACACTCTGAAACTCTTGTGCATGTATTGTGAATAAATCAAAGTATTGTGGTTGGTATCATTAAGAACGGAGGTTTTTGTTTGGTGTGAATGAAATGAAATAAAGATATGAGATCAATGAGATAAGCCACTCTGGAGAAAACAATATTCCTAAAGCTATTCTTCAAGTTTCCTTAGCTTCTTCCACAGACTCCTAATTCTAATGTTATTGTCATGAACCTGTTTGGTGTTGTTTTTTCATAAGATGAGGCCAACTGTTATGTGTGTACACCATGGTGATTGTTCCATTAGCTGATTGTGATCACTTAATTAGACAAAAATTGTTGAGACTTCCAGGAGCATGAGAGAGACAAGGACACATCAATTTGAAAATGCCATCACTGCAAAGCATGTCTGTCCACATTTGCTGCCTCTAAGTCATAAACTGAAAGAATTCAACATACAACCAAAGAGTTTTGGCGCAGAAAAATGGAACGGTTCAGGCAGTCCAGGTTTCTTGCAACTGTGATGTGTGTAACACAGAGATGATGCAGAATAATCTCATGAAATAAGAAGTATGGAGGGTGGTCATGATTAGGGAAATGGGGAGAGACTAGGTAGATAAATTCCAGACCCTACCCTCACCACTAACAGAAGGTCTCAGCTTGTATCTTCTCTCGTTCTTATTAGAGAATTGCACATCAGCTTTTGTTTGAAAAAAGAATTATACTGCCAAAACAAAAAACATACCAATAACAGAAAAAAATTGTATTAGTCTAATCACTTCATTTTGCTAAAGCTGAAAGAGTTCCAAAATTGCAGATGCTAAATTTCAAATCATCACAATCGCTATGTAACACTCCTTTTACTTCTCCAGGTTGGATTTTGCAAAAAGATTTTTTTAAAGCATAGTACTCTATGCTTAAGTTTTTAAACTGCATATAAATATTTAAGTTGTGCTTTATCAGCATTTTAGAATTCTAAAGAGCCTCCTGAACCCTTAAAACTTCTAAAAGCAACAGCAGTGTCAAATGTGTACAGAAAAAGCAAGAAATATCTACCTCTCTGTCCAATGAAGTATCCATGAATCCATTAGTAAGTGCCTGCGATAGCTCATTTAATAAAATTAAATAGGCTGAGCGCCTGTGGCTCAGGCGGCTAAGGCGCCAGCCATGTACACCTGAGCTAGCGGGTTCGAATCCAGCCTGGGCCCACCAAACAACAATGATGGCTGCAACCAAAAATAAAATAAAATAAAATAAAATAAAATAGTTTCACCCATTATCTTATTTTAAATCATTTACAATCAGGAGCAAAAAAATTTAAAGCTTATTTCACATAATTTTCTTCCATTTTGTACACATAAACATGTATGATGCCTAGACTTAGTAACACAAAATTGTCAATAATCTTTGGAAGAATATTTAAAGACTTTATAATTAAGGAAAATAATATTTGGAATAATTTTGAATCTGTTTTCCAAAACTAAATAACTTTTTGGAGCCCTAATCAATTCCTGTGATGAAAAAATACTTCAAGTACTTGGCACATGTAATCACAATAAACCGAACACACACCATATCAAGCACACATTTGTAAGTCAAACTGGCAATAAGAAAATATTTTCCACATGGTCCACAGCAGTCAAAGGGAAGTAAAAAATAAAGGTATATTTCAGAATGTCAACTGAAAGCTTTGACCATGAAAAGGAGAAAGGGTTGGCCAGTTGCCCATGAGATTATATGCTGCATTGTGTTTTGATACATTTCAAAAAGGGATGGGGGAATTTATATGGAAACTGTGGACAATTTAAAGAAGGTTGAATTAATCTGACAGAGTTCTAAAGAATCTCTCCAGGACAGCGATGTGCAATTCCAAGAGTCAAACATGTTTGTTTCAACAATAATCAGAGTCAAATACTAATACAGATAAGAGCTAAAACTAAATACCAGTTCAATGAAAAGCTAACATCCAAAGATAAAATTTATTTTATTATGGGTCTGAAGCTTTTCTCAATAGTGGTAGGTCAGGTTCTATTTTCTTTTTAGAGTAAGATAGAATTTTTCAGTGTCCTAAATATAATAGAATCATAGGCAAAAACTTTTACAAACTATACAAATATTCATTGCCCTGTCTGTCAAATAAAGGGCTAAAATACATTGATTGATCAGAGAATGTTTACAATCTGCTAATTCTATGGCTTGCACTTGAACAAGGTTGGTTGAATAGATAATCCAGAAAATGCAGATCCAATAACACAAAGCATTTTTTAATGTGTTAGGTTATCACCTAAGCCATAGCAAAATTGATTTTTCCAGACATGTTCCAGTGTCTGCTTACCCTTTCCTGCTACCAACTGTCATCTCACTCCCCTGATAAAACTCTTGACATGTTTTTCAGTATATTCCACTCCTTTCCTATTCCAAACAGCTGTCTTCCTCTCCTGGCAGAAACTCCCCGACATCTGGATACTCAAGATGGCTACTGTTAATGATGGACAGATTCTATTTTATCTAACTACCCAGCTCTGATAATATAAAATGAACAAAAGGAAAAGGAATGTAATAGTTTTAATTTCTAAAAAAATAGATTCAAGTAATAGCTGTATCAAAGCATTAAAATACAGAATAATTTCTTTGAAAAGTACAATTCTGTGACATGTGTAAGATGCCATGATTCTAAAAGAATAAACAATGACATGCTTCCTAAATTTTACCCAGGTAAAACATTTTTGGACAACAAATCCAAGCCTGTAGCTCAAACATAGCATTTCTGCTTCATGGTCTAATTTGATGGTTTGTTTACTAGATTGACGAACAAAAACATGTGTGTTAAATGAAAATGGATCAGTTGAAGAAAAGACAAAACATGAGTCACTTTCTTGAGCTCATCGTCCATATCCAATCAATCACTACTTCCATTTTGTACTACTTCCTAAATATATATCATCTCTTTCATAATCTCCTACAAGAATTTGAGGAACTCTTTTCTTATATTCATTCTTCCCATCTACTTCAAACTTTTCTCCATAAGCAGCCAAAATGATGTTTTTTTACAAGTACAAGTTGGGTCATGTCATCTCCACTATCCCTGTTCTCACACCATTTAACAGCCTCCTCTCCTTATAGAATAAAATTCACACTTGTCCACATGGACCCCACAACCCCTTGCATGACACTGGCTCCAGCTTCTTCAGCCTCATCACAAGCTTGTTTCTCTCTCTCCATCTCAAACCACACTGGCCTTCTGCCCATTATCCAAATGCATCAAATGCCTTGGGCCTATAAGGTCATTTTACATTCCAGTCTCTTTGCCAGGGACCCCTTCCTATGCTTGGTTCATATTTTAATGTATGTGCCACTTCCTCAGGGAATTACTCCACAATCACCTACAATATGTTAGGTATCCTTTTATATCTCTCATGGGATCACGTAATTTTTCTTTGTAGCAGTTTTTACCACTGTCTTTAACTAACATATTAAGTTAGACATTAAAGAGATTTGTGAACATTTATAAAAATGCCATTCTCAAATTTTTTTTGTTTTGTATGGTTATTTTACATTTAATGTTATGTTAGTGTGTAATGAGTTTATTACTGTTATTTTAAATAAACTAACTTTTTTAAAAAATGAGTTTTAATTTCAAATGTGGTAAACATCAATAGATTTAACAACATAAGCAAAAATTCTTGGGCGGTGCCTGTGGCTCGGTGGGCAGGGCTCCGGCCCCATATACAGTGGGTGGCAGGTTCAAACCCAGCCTTGGCCAAACTGCAACAAAAAAATATCCAAGTGTTGGGGCGAGTGCCTGGAGTCCTAGCTACCTGGGAGGCTGAAGCAAGAGAATTGCCTAAGCCCAGGAGTGGAGGTAGCCGTGAGCCGTGTGATACCATGGCACTCTTCCAAGGGTGATAAAGTGAGACTCTGTGTTTACAAAAAAAAAAAAATTCTTTGGTGTCTTCAGTAATTTTTAAGAATATAAAGGGATCCTGAGACCAAAAAGTTTAAAAATAATTACACTAAAAATTAAACTATAGCTTTTGAAAAAATGAGATTTCATATTATATTTTAAATCTTTTAAGAATACATACTTTAAAAATTTTACTTAAACTTTATGTGAAAAGGACATTTTCATAATGTTGATCACTTAGAAAATGCTTATTTCATATACATATAATGCTAAGTAAATAATAACTTTACTAATCCTTAACTTAAGGATTAGTCAGGTTAGGTCATAAGCAAAGTGTTAATTATAAAAGAGTTGATAAGAAGTTCAACTTTCTTTTTTCTTTTTCTTTTTCTTCTTTTTTTTTGAGACAGAGCCTCAAGCTGTCACCCTGGATAGAGTGCTGTGGCATCACAGCTCACAGCAACCTCCAATTCCTGGGCTCAAGCGAGTCTCCTGCCTCTGCCTCCCAAGTAGCTGGGACTACAGGCACCCGCCATAACGCCCAGCCATTTTTTGGTTGCAGCCGACATTTTTGTTTGGCAGGCCAGGGCTGTATTCGAACCCACCAGCTCAGGTGTACGTGGCTGGCGCCTTAGCTGCTTGAGCCACAGGCGCCGAGCTGAGGGAATATCTTTCTAATGGTGAGGCTGGGAGAAGAATCTTCACTTGGCACCCCCCACCCCCACGTTTTTGCCATGCTAACTCTCATCATCACATCCACGTTGTTTTTTTTTTTTTTTATAGGATGTTAGATTCCGTTTTATTCTGAGCACCAAAGATGTAGCATGCCTTTTCATTTGCCTTTGATTAAATTCTCACCAGTTTGGAAGAGCTGCAGATAATTATTCAAAGAGTGACAGGTCAGTTCAGAATCCTGCAGAAATACATCTGGTCAATACATGCGGTATTTCAATTAATTTTCATATGAATTTCTATCACTTCTTTTTTTTTGTGTGTGCTATTGTATCTTTGGGTAGTTTAATAATCATCTGAGCATACCCAATTATAGTTAGCTTCAGAGTGGGTCAGGTCATGTGGAAAATGCCACCAGGCGGGGTCAGACGTATGCCGTGACAGACTCATCTGTTAAAATCAAATGTACTCCTGAATGAGGAATGTCATCTTTATTTCTGAGTTGCTTTCAAGTTAAAATACTAATAGACTCGAGGCGAAGTGTATTTTCATGGAAGAGGCCCTGAGGTTTCTCATTCAGGAAAGCTTCTATGTGGGAGTGTCTGTAGGCCGGTTCACCCTAAGCCCTCATTTCTTCCTTTTTCTTCACATTTCTTCCCACCCTGTCCTGTTCCTTTCTTTTCCTTTCTTACCTCTTCTCTAAATGATCCTGTATGCTCCTATAGGCCCCTTTCTTCTCCCAAGATATAGGGAACATTCCTGATGCTTGATTTTATTCTATGTATTGGCAGTTAGAATAGGGACAGGTGTCTGGGTTTGAATTGGGGGTTAGTCAGTCAAAGCAGCAGAGAGTGTAGAGAGTTGATCTGAGTGTGTATAATCCAGGGGCAGCCAGGCTGGTGGTGCCAGTGGCTAGGGCCTGTGTCCAGGGTCAGCGGTGGTGGCCACCATGGCCTCAGCAGAGGGTATCAAGGCATGATTTCCACTGTGTTCTTGTCTGTGGTTTCTGCTTGTTTTCTGAGTCTGTTTCTCCAAACATCTCGAAAATTCTGTGAGCTGTCCAACATTTATTCAATAAATTTGTTTTCTGCTTAAGTTAGCCAGCTTAGTATCAACTGCTTGTTTATTTCCATCATGCCCAGATGCATAACTCTAGCCCAGACCTTTTTCTGAGTTTCCAAATCCAGATGCCAACTCACACTTTTTGCTCGGACGTCTTGCAGTCCTCAGCTCGCTGCATCAAACCCTGAGCTAGTCTCCCCTGTCTTTCCTGCTCTGTATTTTGGGCTCACTCCACCCCCTGGTATCATGTTGTGTGGTAGATTGTTGACTTCTCTTTGGCTTCACTGGGCCAGCAGACCAGTAACTAGAATAGCTGAGGGGGAGAATAAAGACCATCTGAGAAGGGCTCAAGGTTAATTCTTGAAAGAGCTGCTGCACTTGTGTCTGGGGGCAAGTCTGCAGCCATCAGTGTCACCCTGTGACGTCTCCACTTTTCCCACCTGACCTTGTGCCACCCCTCCCCTGGCTGACTGTGCTATAGGCCGTATGTTACTAATAGTTCTTCCCCTTGTCAGGCTCCTTGCACAGGCTTTGTTTTCTGTGTTTGGAAATCTCTCTCCTTCTCTTCACCTGACTTCCTTCCCATCCTTTAGCTTCAGTAACATTTCTTTGCCTTCTCTGGTTCCCCCAAATGAAATTATAGCTCCCTGACACTGTCTTCTGTTTTCCCCGTCTGCAAGTCTATATTTCTGTGAGTCCGTATTTATTCATTTGCCTCCTCTGCTAGACTACGTTCCTCCTGAAGGCAGGACGTGGTCTCGTCTGGTGATCGTCTCTGGAGCACCCGCACAATGTGAGGCACTTGGCAGATATTCCACAAATACTGGTTGGGTCGATGAATGGGTGAAACAAAATCCTAAATTTGGGGAAGGGAGGAGAGGAAGAGAGGATAAATTACAAAGATGGTCCATTGCTCCTGCCCTTTGACTTATTAAATTAAGTCCCTCCTCAGTGGGAAAGTTCTTTGTGAGTGTCAGGCGTTGAAAGTTCAAGGCAAATATGATCTCGCAAGTCCTTGTGTACGGTAATCTGGGCTTGCTTCTGCTTTTGCATCATGTGGCTACAGCTAAGGAGGACCAGTCCCCTAAGTGACCCCCTCAGCAAGCCCTGGGCAGTACTTGTGAACTTTGTTACTTACCAGATTGTCAGCCTTTTTTCCCCACCTTTGCTGCTATTCCAGGGTGCACATCTGTCTAATGCTGTAGAAGGCACAGCCTTGGTTAAATCATCTGTGGATCCCCACTACGACCGCCACCTGCCTATCGCTTTGTACTCCTAAGTTTCATAGCAGACGTTCCTTTTCAGGTTACCCAGGGGTCATTTTTCAGCATACTAAATTCTTCTGATGATGTGGGTCTTTCCAGAGATGGTTAAGAACACATCTTATTTGTCAGAATGGGGGAAAAATTGCTTGTCCATGATATGTGCACACGCCTGGATCCTGCCAGCTGTCTCCCTTTCTCAGCTCCACAGTGTACTTAGGATAAATGTCATGGTCTTAGGATAAATGTCATGGTCTTAGAATAAGTGTCATGGTCTTCCTATTCCTTTCTATGGGTTCTTATCTTGACCTACTGACTTAGCTGGAAATAGGTAAGAAGAGCCAGCTATTTGTTTGTGGAGAAACAGAGTGTGGTGTCTCCTAGATTACTGGGCTTCTGAGCCTCCTCCAAGGGAAAAGACACCATTCCAAATCATCTGTGGGTAACTGCTCTTCAGGAAGCCAACGTATAAAACTATTTTTCCCTTTCACCCTGTAGTCTAACCATTCAGAAAGAGGAAAGAGGGAAATACTCTTCTCTCCTATAGTTATTTATTATTTCAAAAATTATTATATGTACATAATAGTTGTGTGTATTTATGGTGTATATGTCATGTTTTGACACAGCATGCAAAGTGTAATAGCCAAATCAAGGTAATTGAAGTATCCATCACCCCAAGCATTTATCTTTTTTTTAAAAGAACATTCCAATTCTATTGTTCAGTTATTTTATGATATACAGTAAATTATCGTTAGCTACAAAATACCAGATCTTATTCTATCTAACTGTGCTTTGTACCCATTAGCCATTCCCACTTTATGCCCCCTTCCCTGATTCCCTTTCCAGCTTCTGGGAACTATCATTTTACTATCTCCATCAGTTCAATTGCTGAGAACATGTGAGATTTGTCTTTCTGTGCCTGGCTTATTTTACTTAACATAATGTTATATGATTCCATCTATGGTGTTGCAAGATTTCGTTCTTTTTTTACAGCTAAATAATATTCCACGTACAGGTTCCACCATTTCTTTATCCATTCATCCATTGGTGGACACTTAGGTTGAACCAAATCTTGGCTGTTGTGAACACTCCTGCAGTGAACACAGGAGTGTAGACATATATCTTTTCTTTTGGACATAAACCCACTAGTGGGATTAGTCAGTCATATGGTCATTCTATTTGTAGTTTTGGGTGAACTTCCATACTGTTCTCGATAGTGACTGTGCTCATTTATATTCCTACCGATAATGTACGGGGTTTACTTCTTTCCACATCCTTATTAGTAGTTACTATTGCCTATGTTTTTGGTAAAAGCCATTTTAACTGGGGTGAGATAGTATGTTATTGTAGTTTTAATTGGTATTTCTCTGCAGATTAGTGATGGTGAGTACTTCTTCATTTAACTGTTGCCATTTGCATGTCTTCTTTTGAGAAATGTCTATTCAGATGTCTATTCAGAATTTGCTCTTGTTTCAATCTTGTAGACTCCCATAGACTACTGCCTTACTGGGCTTAGGTAAGACCAGGAGAATTCCTTCAGTTATTAGCCAAAGTCCCTGTTTTTCCCATAATCAGGAGTTTCTCTCCCAGTTGGACTGCTTGGAATTTGGGGAGGAGTGATGTAAGCACTCACTCCTGTGGCCACCACAGCTGGCACTGCCCTAGGGCACACCTAAAGCCAGCATAATACTTGGTCTCACTTTAGGCCTGTGGTGTCTGCTTCCTGGCTATCACTGATGTTTATTCCAGGCCTAAGGACTTTGTAGTCCTGCCAGGACTGAGTCCATCCCAATTGGGCAGTGGATTCCCTTCTGGCTCAGGCTGGGTCTAGGAACACCATCTAAGACCTAAGACCTGGAATCAGGGGCTTCAGGAATCTGCTTGGTGTATTATTTTACTGCAACTGAGCAAGTATCCAAGTTGCAAGACAAAGTCCGCTCTACTCTTCTCTCCCATTTACCCAAGCAGAAGGAGTCGTTCCCTGACCTGCACTGCTTGGAGTTGGTTGAACAAAGATGTAGACACTTAGCTGGTGTCTCACTCGGTCATGTGCAACCTGAGTCTACTTTTTCTGAGCCTAGCCTAGTACCAGGGCTTGCCCAGAGACTGCAGTCCTTGTAGGCTAACAGCCTTTCAATTTTATTCCAAGCCTCAGACCCCTTTAGTCAGCTAGTGGTGGAACCAGTTAGAACTCCATTTCCTCTTACTGAGCCTCAGAATCCGTTTCTGGCCAGGGCTGGTCTCAATGCTCTTTCTGTGGGTGGGGACAGAATCCTGCCCTGTGTGTGCCACTGAACAGGGCAGTGCTGAGTTCCAATGCCAAGCCCATAATCACTTTTCTCTCCCTACCCCAAGCATACAGATTCTCTTTCTGCATTGAACTTCTGGGCCATGAAGCTGGGTTGGGGGGGTGGTAGGCGACGCAAGACTCTCTTTTATACCTTCTTCAATGACTATTTCCTTGATATTATGTTAAGACTAGGTACTGTGATCATTCATCTGAATTTTTGGTTCTTATGAAGGTGCTTCCATGCAGGGATAGTTGCTCAATTTGGTTTTCCTGCAAGGGGCAGGGGACGAGGGGTGATCATTGGAGGGTTCTACTGGTCATTTAGCTCCACTTCCTCCATCTCTCCTGCATTCAGCCCTGCCATTTGCGTTCTCAGAATCTCAGGCACACACACCAGCTACCTGAACTTGTTCGTATCATAGCTTCCTAATCCTTGAACAGCTCTGGAACAATGAGTTACTGGTGTGTACAAAACATTTAATTTTTTAGTTTCTAAGAAGTATCAATCCTTTTGTAACATAACCCAATAACACTTCTGCCATGTTTTTAATATGAAGAAATGAATTTTCTGATAAATAACTTGTTAGGAAACTATTGGAATGGGTTAGGCTGAAGAGATATGTTTTTCTGACTTATTAAATTTGCAATTTTCTGAAATAGAGTTTTCTCTGATCATGACACAGCTGTTGGAGTCTTAATCATGACTGCTTCTCCAAAGTCATAATGCTGTACCATACCCTTCAATGCTCAGAATGACAATTTAAATAATTGCCTTGAATAGACAGCATTTCTGAAGCATGGTTGATTATGAATTCCAAGTCTTGAAGCTCTTAGATCTCAAAGTATAATCCTAACACATTTTATTCTAACTAATCAATATTTTTGTAGGAAGTGTTATTTTTCACTCATTTGGAAGTGTGTTTAAGTGCATGAAATCAGCATGAGTAGGGATGGACAGCAATATTAATTATTTAAAAATCAATGAGAAGCTTTCTCTCTGGTGATGTAGCAGATCTAGCCTATCTGTTGATGTTCTGCTTGGGCTAACATTAATGTCAATTTACAGTCCTTGAGCAGATACTAATGAGTGCTGAGGGAAAGGATGTGCAGGTGTCTTCTGTCTTCCTAACTCAGGAGGATGCCCTCTTTTTTTTCAGACCAGCCCCCTACCTTTTCCTTGCCTTTCCCAGAATACCTTGACCCATCAACCATTATCTCACTGTTCTTGCATCTCCAGAGTTCTACTCTCCATTGCCTCTTTCTTCTAAGCCCATAAACATAGCCTAATGTTCTCAAATTGAAAAAAATAACACACACAGACATGCCAGTTTTTCATTTGAACTTGACTTCTCTTTAAGCCAGTAGTTTTCAACCTTCCTAATGCCATGGCCCTTTAATATAGTTCCTGTGGGTTGTCATCCACGGGTTGAGAATCTCAACTCTCTGTTCCTTTGCTGACAATCCTCTTGAGATCATGGTATATATAGTAAGTCCTCATTTACTATTGTAAATAGTAAATACTATTGGAAACTGCAACTTTAAGTGAAATGACATATAACAAAATACATTTTTCCATTCATTTTGTAACAAAATGGCATCAAATAAAGTGACATTATTTGAGGAACTGCTGTACCTCATTTTTTTTAAAGCTTCCGTTTCTAAGAACTTACCAATGATGTTAAGTGAGGATTTACTGTTCTACCTATGATCACGTCTTCATATTTTTTTTACTTTTCAAGCATTTAAAATTGATTTTCACCTTTCCTTCTGAATTTGTTTCCCAAGGCCACTATAAGAAGTCATTACAGAGTTAGTGGCTTTCAAACAATACAAATTAATTTTCTTATAGTTCTTGGAGCCTAGGCTAGGGGCTGCATCTGGGACCCTAGATTCGTTGATAGTATCATGTCTTTTGGAAGATCACTCTCCAAGAAGAAAGCTGGAAGCATTAGAACTGCTACAGGGGGGGCTAACTGACTATGCCTAGACCAGCTCACCCAGCCCATAGTCACTCCATCTCTCTCTCTTTTTCATTATTATTATTATTATTTTTTAAGACAGAGTCTCACCGTATCGCCCTGGGTAGAGTGCTGTGGTGTCACAGCTCAGAGCAACCTCCAACTCTTGGGCTTAAGCAATTTTCTTGTCTCAGCTTCCCAAGTAGCTGGGACTGCAGGGTGCCCACCACAGTACCCAACTATTTTTTTTGTAGTTGTTGTTTAGCAGGCCCAGGCCAGGTTTGAACCCACCAGCCCCAGTATATGTGGCTGGTGCCTTAACCACTGAGCTACGGGTGCCGATCCAGGTTTCTTTGTTTTTAGGCAGAGTCTCACTTGCTCACCCTGAGTAGAGTGCCATGATGTCATAGTTCACACCAACATCAAACCCCTGGGCTCAAATGATCTTTCTGCCTCAGCCTTCTGAGTAGCTGGGATTACAGACACCCACTACAAGGCCCAGATAGGTTTTCTATTTTTGGTAGAGATGGGGTCTCACTCTTGCTCACTTCGGTCTCAAACTCCTGAGCTCAAGTAATCTACCCACCTCAGCATCCCGAAGTGCTAGGATTACAGGCATAAGCCACCACTCTTGCAGTTGTCAACATACCACATTTGACTACAGTGTCCAGGACATAAAGTAGACTTGGGTATAAACCTAGTCTATTTTGGCCTGGTCCAAGCACATTTCTGAGCTCAATTCAGAGAAATAACATCAAGAGTAAATTCCTTATTTATCCCTAGAGGTCTGGCAACATCTAGGTTGAGGGCATATATTATAGTGTGCATTGAAGTTTAGCCATGTGTTTTAATATTAAAAATGGATTTTAAAGTGCTTTCATTAGTTTTACCTTTATAAAATTCAACTGGATTATTTTTACCACCTTTGAGTTTTTTGATTGTAAATAACAAAGTGAAAGAGTGACACAGTGAGGCAGGAGGTGGGCTTCATTCCCAATCAATGAAATCATAAAAAAGAATATGGGGGAGGGGCCAAGATGGGGGACCAGATGCAGCTGGGACAACACTGGTTTTGTGATGAGATTGACAGTGGGGAAGAGATACTTGCCCTTGAATCAGTAATCTGAGAGAGAGAAAAGGGAATCAACACAGAGGAGTGGGGGTGAAGTGAGGAAGAAAGAAGTGAGCTGAGCAGAACAGGAGGTATTTGGGGAAGGTGGCTACACATGGGGAAAGGACAGAGGAGAGAACCACTGGGTGCCATTCTTCCTTGGAGGATATTTCAACTGGAGCAGTGGGGGAGCCCCTTAGCTACAGCAAGCCTTCAGCCTGATGATAAGAGGTTGCACAGTTGCATTGATTTGCAGAGAACACACAGCTGTCTTGTGAGCCCTGGGTGCTGGGGTTGGTGCCACTGTGACATCCTAACTCCAGAGTTCTGCTTCTACCCAAGGGTCAGATCTGTAACTGCAACCACACCCTTGCCCTGGTTATGTGGGTTGGTAGTGGGGAGTCTCGGTGCCTGTGCATGTTCTGAGGGCTGGTGACATGCACTCCCCCGACACTGCTGGGGGAGCTGTGCAGAGCAGGAGACCACAGACCTGGTGCCCACTCTTGTGGCCTGCTGATCCTGCTGCACCACACCTCCATGGGACCTGAGTGGAGCATGCACCCTTAGCCCTCAGTGCCCACTTCCCACTGCCAGGGCTGCAGGACCACCACTGCCACTACCTGAGAGGCCCTAAGTGGGGCAAAAGACGGTGCAACAGCTGCTTTTAGACCTGGGAGCGCTGTGTGCCATGGGCCTGCACTGTCCCATGCAGGCTCCCTGAGTGCCGCACCCCATGTGCACCCCACCCCATCTGTGTGCCTGGCACCAGAGCCACCCCAGCCCAAACATGTGCACACTGCACTCTGCAGGCCTGCTGGGTCCAAGTCACCCAATCCAGGCCACAAGCCGGCCCCGCCTCGTAAGTGCAACTTGCACATGGGTCCGCCCTGCCGCAGTGGCTGTGTCAAACCCACAGGGGAACAGGGGAGATTCAGCAATGTGAAAGGTTCACAGTCCATCCACCTCTCTCTTACCTGGTCAAGCTTCTGGAGCAAGGCTCATCCATGCTGTCTTCACTGAGCAGCAAAGGTCCCAGAAGAAGAGAGCAGATGTTCCATATCTAAATCCTATTTTGAGCTGAGAGAAGAGACCTCAGATGAGAAAAACCAGCATAAAATACTTTTCTGGACTGTCCCAACAGGCCCCCGGCCTACTGCATCCAGCCTGGTCTCCATGCAGTCACATGACTTACCCAGCCAACAGCTCTACTCACATCACTCCTTTACTCCCCTTTCCAAAAACCTTCAGTATGTTCCCCCTTTATTCCCCCAAACTCCCGCTTCCCCTAATCCTCTCGGGTAGAGATTGTGTGATGCCTTAGCGGGTCTACTGGCTTTTCTCATAGATATAATTGAAAACACAACCTCTTTCATCCATGATTATTCTGTACAGATACTGTCCTCAGCATCGTTACCTGACTCTCCTCTGCGCCTCTGCTTTGCTGGATTCTCTAGTTGAAGTATCTTTTTCTGTCTGTCTTTGCCTTTTGAACATCATGTGCTAAGGAACAAAAAGCCAGAAACGAGAGGTGCATTTGAAGGACTGCAAGTAGGTCATTATGCTAGGGAACGGGGTGCTTGTGAAGAGGACATGGGGGTTCCAGACTTGCTGACAGCGGTCAGAAGGGGAAGAGGCTTGCCATCATTTTAAGGACTTTCATCAAAAACTGAGAGGGATCGAAGGTTTTTAAACAGAGGAGTATATGATCTGTTAGGTGTTTAGAAAAGTCGTTCTGGTTTCCTTCAGCAAAGAAAACGGGGAGACCACTTACAGAGGTCACTTACAGCGGAGCAGGGGATGGGCAGCAAATGTCCAAACCACGGAGTGGTCGTGTGGCTTAAGAGAAGGGTGGAGTCCAGAGACTTCTGGGAGGTGGAATCACTGGCACTCCGGAACAGAGTTCTGACCCAGAGGGACGAGCAGGCAGAGGCGGGCGGACACATTCACATTCAGAGGTACTGACAGATTCTGTCTATTACCAAAGGGATGTGCGGGCTGGACAGCAGAACAGGGGGAATTAAGGAAGATGGAAGGAAAAATAAAAGTAAAGTAAAACAAAACAAAATAAAACACGTTGTATGCAGACTGATGATGTCAATGATGATAAATGAGGAGCATGAGTCACACTTAAGTCTTGGAATTTTGGGGCTAAAAGAGAAAGAAAAATTAAATTAAGAGAACAAGCTGTTTCGCAGCTGTTGAGTAAACGGTGAGCAATCTCCCGAGGAAGTATGAATTGTTCCTATGGAACAACTGGAAAATGCTTCAGAAAAGCAAAATATATCAATGTTTCTCTCAGAGCTATTTTTGGGATTGCAGTTATCCTTATAGAGACATTTACACCTCAGGATATCCATTGAAATTACCATGATGCTTTTAACCTGCCGTTTAGACCTAACATTGCCTTATACCTTCAGATACATTTAGAGTTCATAGTTCCTAATTTGAACAATCTGCACATTCCCCACCAGGAACTAAGTGTATGTTTGAAACGAGTTCCCCCCAAATAATCTCTGTGTAATGCCTCACTTCCCTTTACTGTTCATTCATCATTTCCTCTGAGAAGACTTTTCTTGGACCCCTAGACTCTGTCAGTGCCTCCTGATCCAAGTCAGTAAAGCTGAGCTCCTCATCCTCTTAGCCCTTGAAACAGATGTCACCTTTTATTTCATTGTCTGTTCATGGGCACATCATGATGTTTAGGCCAACAAATGGACTACATGTAGGAT
The DNA here is from genome assembly GCA_963574655.1 of Perodicticus potto. Taxonomy (NCBI): domain Eukaryota; kingdom Metazoa; phylum Chordata; class Mammalia; order Primates; family Lorisidae; genus Perodicticus; species Perodicticus potto. Next base: position 9,089 of record CAUYRH010147150.1, on the reverse strand, counting down.
GGTGTTCCCAAGCCTAGTTTTACTATTTTTTTTTTCTGTACCTTTTCTGTGTTTAGATCTGTCTAGATACACAACACCATACCATTGTCTTCCAGTAGCCTGCAGTATTCAGTATGGCGTGTTGCATATGAACACTATTTAGCCTCTAAGCAGGTGGCTACCACATGGTGTACCTGTTTCATAGGCTCTGCCATCTAGGTTTGTGCAAGTTAGTCCTTCAGGGCAAATGAACTAATTTTTTTTTATTAGTTTTTTTTTTTTTAAGGGTCACTTTGTCACCCTTGGTAGAGTGCCATGGCATCACAGCTCATAGCAACCTCCAGCTCTTGGGCTTAGGCGATTCTCTTGCCTCAGCCTCCCAACTAGCTGGGACTACAGGCGCCTGCCACAACGCCCAGTTATTTTTTTGTTGCAGTCTGGCAGGAGCTGGGTTTGAACCCGCCACCCTTGGTATATGGGGCCAGCGCCCTACTCACTGAGCCACAGGTACTGCCCTAATTTTTTTTAATTAAAAAATAGGTTTGTGTAGGTCCACTCTGTGGTATTCACACAATGATGAAATCTACTAAGGGTGTATTTATCAGCCTGTATCCCCATTGTTAGGTGACGTACAACTGTGTTTGATTAATACTGTTTTCTCACTGATTTATCAATGTTGGTTTTGTTTTTTATTTAATCCTTCAGTGACTAGAACGGTGTCCAGCATTATAGCAGGTATTCAACAGAGAGCTGTGAAAAGAATGGATAAGACAAAAAAGAATGAATGAAAGAAATGCACTATTTAAAGTGTGCCTTTGGCTAAGAAGTAGTTTCCCTCTGCTAACAGAAAATTCAGTGGGGACCTTCAACTCTGACAGGAGCTATTTGAATTTAAAATACATTTAAATGCCACATCTTTACATATTATGTTTCTCCTGGAGGTCCACATTGTGGGATTTTCATAAAGATGAAGGAGGAATCGGATATAATAGAAAAGAAACAGGACATTTTCAGGTTTGGTGGGTGGTAATGGAAGCCTAACGTGAGCACAGGGGGGATAAATCTATGAGTTGCATGTGAAATTGAGTTGGGGAGGACCATGAAGGCCGCAAGCCTGAATTTTAATGGGAACATGCTGATGGGAAGAGGTAGGAAGGGCCACTGAGGACTTTAAGTACAGAATTTACAGAAATTATAGGTAAGCTTTAGGAAGCTTATTCTGGAAGCAAAGAATTACTAAGAGTTCCTGGGACTAATCTCCCAAATCTGTTAGGAGATTATTGATATAGTTTTTACCAGTGGCAATTAGGGTTTGAAATAAGGTAGTGTCCAGGACGAAAAAAGAGAGAGGGATTTTATTATTTTTTGAAATGCTGCATTACTCAGTATTAACTGCAATGCTGATCATGGAGGCAGAAGAGGTTTAGAAGGCTGAGTAATGGATTCTGCCTCCTTGCTAAATGTTAGGGATATCTGTGTAAACATTCAGCAAACAGCTAGAATAGACGGCTAAAACCCTCAGGAGGGTCTGATCAAGAAATGAAGATTGGGGGTCGTGGGTTAAGCAACAAAGTATAGAAAGTATGAAGAGTCGGTTCAGCACCTGTGGCTCAAGTGGCTAAGGCACCAGCCACATACACCCGAGCTGGTGGGTTCGAATCCAGCCCGGGCCCGCCAAACAACAATGACGGCTGCAACCAAAAAATGGCCGGGTGTTGTGGCGAGCATCTGTAGTCCCTGCTACTTGGGAGGTGGAGGCAGGAGACTCGCTTGAGCCCAGGAATTGGAGGTTGCTGTGAGCTGTGATGCCACAGCACTCTACCCAGGGCGACAGCTTGAGGCTCTGTCTCAAAAAATAAATAAATAAATAAATCAGATTTGAAATTCTGGACACTTTGGGGAAAGAACAGCATATGGTGAGCGTTTGGAACTGGAATTTGGTGTGTCTGCTTGAGATGAGGAAATAGAGGCTGTCCCTGTCGGTTATTTTTATATTTTGACTTTCACTTCATATAAATAAATTAAGTACAGTAGCCTTCTAGCAAATTTTTTCACAAAATGTAATTCTCTGACTACAAGGGAGGCTAGCAGGAAGAGAGGAAGGGAGAGAGAGGGAGAGAGTGAGAGGGAGGGCACATGTGGGGAGAGGGAGAGAGAGGGAGAAAGAAAGAGAGAGAGAGAGAGAGAGAGAGGGAGAGAGAGGGGGAGAGAGGAAAGGAGAGAGAGAGGGAGAGAGAAGAGGGACAGAGAGAGAAGGAGAAAGGAAGAGAGAGAGAGAATGGAGGGAGAGGGAGAGAGCGGGAGTGAGAAGGAGAGAGGGAGAGAGATGTCTATCTCATCAGCTTTGAGGCTGATTAGGATGTGATGACTATGCAATTACCATCTCTGGAAAAATGCTGCTTTCTTATGGTGGCAAAATATTTGGAAACCTATTGCCTGAGGATATGTGGGGGATAATAGGAAACACGTAACTCACAGAGAACAAGACATAGCATCAGGATATGTCCATGAATTTTGGTTGCCATTATCTGCATTTGGAGGCTTTATAGAAAGAGATTACTGCAGAAAGAACTGGACCATTTGCAGGCAGGAATAAAAGGAAATTGAGTTCATAAAGACTACAGCAGAGATAAATAAATATAGAATAGGAAAAAACAGATAAAATCAATAGAAGTAAGAGGTCATTCTCCAAAAAGATGAGCATAATTGACAAATCTCCGGTGAGGATGACGAAGAAAAAACAGGGAAGACTCAAGTAGCTGAAATCAGAAGTGAAAGAGGGGGTAATTACAACCACTTTTGCAGAAATAAAAATAAATAGAAGAGAATACTATAAATGATTTATAGCAATGAATTGGAAAACTTGGATAAAATGAGTAAATTCTTGGAAACACACACTTCAAGATTGAATCATGAAGCAATGGGAAATCTGAACAGACCTGTGACCAGCAAGGAGATTGGATTAGTGCAAAAATCTACTATGAAGAAAATTATAGGACCAGACAGCCTCCCTGGGAAAGCCACCAACCACTCACAGGAGATCCAACATGAATTCCTCCCAAACTCTCTCAAAAAATTAAAGAAAAAGGGACATTTCTAACTTCATTCTTTTAGGCCAATGTTATGCTGATAAAAAAAGCCAGACAAAGACATCACCAAAAATACTTCAGAACATTATCCCTGATAAATGTGATGCAGAAATCATCAACAAGATGCTGGCAGACAGAATTCCATAGCATGTTAAGAGGATTGTGTACCATTAGAGAATGGAGTTTATCCCTAGAAGGCAAGGATGGCTCAACACATGAAAATCAATCAGTGCCATAGACCATGTTAAAGAATGATGAGGAGAAGGACAAACTCCACCATCACTCATGTGCAGAAAACACATTTGATAAAATACAGTACCCTTTCTTGATAAAAACACATAAGGAATTAAGAATAGAAGAAAACTACCTCAATGTAATAAAGGTCATATTTGCAAAGCTCTCAGCTAACATCATACTCAAAGGTAAGAGAGTGAAGTCTTTTCCTCTAGACCAAGAAGAAGACAAGGGTGCCCGCACTTGTACTTTTATTCAACATAATACTGAAAGGCCTACCCAGGACAGTGAGGCCAGAGAAAGAAATAAAAGGCATCCACGTTGGAAATAAAGAAATTAAATTATCTCTGCTAGAAGACAACATAATCTTACTCACAGAAAACCCTAAGTACACCACCAAAAACTGTTAGAACTAATAAATGAATACAGAAAAATTTCAGAACACACACAAATGCAACAAGCAATCACAGTTCTATACACTAACAACAAATGATTCAAAAAGAAAGTTAAGAAAACAGGTAAGCTTGCAATGGGATCCAAAATAATCAAATACTTAAGAATCAGACTGGTGCAAGGAAAATGCCAAAAATGACATGTACAGTGAAAATGTTGCTGAAAAAAGAAGATGCAGATGAGTGGTGAGCTATTCATGTTCATGGATTTGAACACTCCTGATATTCCCAGAGCGTGCTATAGTTTTAGGGCAATCTCTGCAAAAACCCCAATGACCCACCCTAAAATATACATGAAATCTCAAGTGTTCCTCAATACCCACATTTGAAATAAAAGAACAAAGTTAATGGAGTTTCGCTTCTTGATTTTAAAGCTTCTCCAACAGCACAGCAATCAAACCATAGTACTCACACAAAGGTAGACACAGAGATAAATGGAATAGAATAGCAATGCCAGGAATAAATCCTCGGATATTTGCAAGAACATTCAGTGGAGAGAGGACAGTCTTGTCAACAAACGGTTCTGATGCAGCAAAGAATCACAGTGGAACTTTTCCTTGTTCGATTCAAAATGGATCAAGAGAAACAACAGAGGGTATAGTGACAAGTAAATGTTTTAAATTTGCATGGGCAGGAGCAGAGACGAGAGTAAACATGTGGTTTTGTCATCAGAGCCAGGGAAGCTCCAGGCCCCGAGGTGTCCTGAGCTCTGAGGCGTCCAGAGGGCAGGTGTGGACTTGTGTCTACCTAGGACCGTGGTGGGATTCCTGCCACCTGGCACAGACCTCGATCATGAAAGACACAAGAAACCAGCCATGTTTGTGGCACTTACACTACCTGGGCTGAGATTCAAGACAACACTTAAACCTCTCACTGGTGATGGGCATGAAGTGGGATGAGAAAATAATCAACTTCCTAGAAAGTCAAGTTCCTAATGTGGTGAAGACAGAGAAGCAATCATCTTCCAAGAAACAAAGCCGGATGCACAGCAAAGAATATGAATGAAACTCCTACCAAGGAGCAGAACCAGAGGCTAGTCAAGAAAGAAAAATGCACCCCCAGGGTAGGAAACTCTCAAAATATCTGTCTGGAAGAGATTCCGCAAGTCCTCAGGTCCAGCGTGGGCTGCGTGTCTCACGTTCTTCACAAATGAAGTGCCAGATGCTGGTTCCCAGGCCTGTTCCCTCCCTAAACACGGCGCAGGGGATTGGCAGGTGCAGGGGATTGGCAGGTGCGGGGGATTGGCAGGTGCAGGGAGCTCCCACGGTCTCTCTTCAACCAAGCTTCTCAAGGCTCACTGGAACTCTGCTTGTCCACAGATGCCTTCAACGTGGGCCTGATACCGTGACTGGGTTTGAGAAAAGGCTGAGTGTCTGATAGTATTTTGTGTGCGAGGGCAAATAACCCAACCCTCTGGTGACAGAAGGCAGAGTATGGGGTCCGAAGTGCTATTCTCCAATATTTCATTTCTTGTTCTCCTGCCCTTGAGCTCTGGGTGGCGCTGAGCTCTCCCGTCCTCCCAAGGTCAGGCACCTTGATGCCATCAGCTCGGTCAGTGATGCTGGAGCAGGCCACCTATGTCACTTGAACTTACCTTTAAGGAATCTCTGGGAACCCAGTGGATGGCTTGGCACATGTGGTCCCCACCACAACGCCCAGGGATTCCCTGGGCGGGGCACACCAGCCACACCAGACAGACGCACACCGTGAGTGTGAAGCAAACCTACTCCTTAAACTGCTGGGGCCTGGGGTCAGCTGCGGGCTCTGGGGTGACCTTGTGCACCCCACCAAAGCCACTGTTGTGTTTGTGCCCATCTGTCTTTGCCTGCACAGAAGCTTCCGAGTCCTTTCTCGTGCTTCGTCACATTCAGCTTTTTGTTTTTAACCTCTATGTCTCCGTGGTGTCCAGAAGGCCTCCTGTCCTCCAGACTGGACGTGCGTCCAGCCTTCACTCCACCGTGGGATGGAATCAGACCCTCTGCTGGCCTCTTCTGGCCTCCCCACGTCTCGTGCTGGTCTTCCTGAGTGGAGGACACAGGACACTGGACACAGGGACATGGCTCTAAAGACTGGTCCTAGGGCTCCCGACTGCCCCGTGCGGCCCTGATTTTCTTACTCTGACTTCTCTATGTTCACAGATTGAGTTTTTCTACTTTCACCTCTTAAAAATTGTTGTTTATTGTTTATTTATTGAATCATTTTTCTAGCCACATCACCTATATTCAAAGGTCATCCTTAATGGGAAGAAACCACTTTGGGAAATAGCTGATACACACCCCTGCTATCAGGTGTCACGTCCCCCGGGTCACCCACATGTCTCTGCTTCCCCCTCCCTCCATATGAAACAATCACAGATGCATCCAGACCCCGCCTTCACACAGGGAGCCTTCCACACTGAAAAGTGCCCACCGCTCTGGAGGTTAATTCTTCCTGTTTACCCCAATACAAATGGATATAAGAGCTGATCCCCAAATTACTGGTGTACACAGGAAAAAAAAACTGACAGATGCCAAAGAGTGGGAGGAAATATTCCTGTCCTGTCCTCATAAGGAAAGCAGCCTTCCGTTCCCAGAACAGGTGAGGGGTGAGCCGATGTGCGTTCAGATGTGACCGGAGTGGCCATGCTGCTGGGTCTGCCATCACTGCTCACGTTAGTGCCCGGCTTGGAAAGGGAGATGTTTAAAGGATGAGAAGGTCAAATGGTCTGAGTTCTGCTGGGAAGTTTGGAAAGAAAGAAGCTACTGAAGGGCCATTGTGGTTTTTCAGAAAGCCTTTGGTGTGAAGGGATGTTGCCTCTAATTCTTTACTCCCCTTGAGTAATGAGCTCACTGTCACCCGGAGAGGGGCCTGTGGGGCTGTGGGTCTGTGGGTCTGTGGGGCTGTAAGAGGCTATGAGGCTTCAGGGGGCTGCGGGGCTGCAGGGCTTCATGGGGCAGGGGGGTTGCATGGAGCTACAGGGACTGAGCGGCTCCTGCATTGGGAATGCTGCACATCAGGGTGGAGCCAGGTGACTGAGCTTGTGTGGCTCTCTCGGCACCCTATGAAAATCTATTCTCTTTGTCTGACAGTCCAGATGTAGAGCTCCAGCCCCAGGTGTCCAGAACATGCCTGTGTTTTCAGGGAGGAACAAGCTCCCACAATGCCAGAGTGGTGAAGATTTGCCCCGGGTCCCCAACACCACGTGCCACTGGTGTCTGCTGCCCTGCCCCGGCCTCACTAGCAGGTCATCATGTTCTCTGAGGCAAAGCTCAGATGTGGGACTGTGAGGAGACCCAGCCTGGGCCCCCACCCCTCCAGCTTGCAGTAGGGAACAGCCGACTCCCCCCACTGAAACATGCAGAACAGCATTCCAGCCTGTCTTGCTGAGATCACACTCTCAAGTCCCAGTTTTCTTATCACAAGTGACTGACTATTGTTCCAGGGACATCATTGGCTGAGCCGTGTCTCTGGGGCAAGTGGGTTCAGCTTCCTCCTCGACAGTCCTTGACAGGGCAGGTGGCCAGAGAGATTCCCCACTTGTGCCCTGGTGGTGCTGGGCCTGAGGAGGTGGCTGTGGCCCTGTCAGTCACTCCTATTTTAGGAAGGCTGGTTGTCCCCGTATCAGTGCTCACACGCACATCACACTTGGGTTATCTGGAAAGGGCCAGAGGGGCCAAGTGTGAAGTGAGGACATGCCCGCGCTGGCCGGACGCCTTTCAGAGCAGGAAGAGGCAATTCTGATAGCCGGAGTGGGAAGGGACAAAGTTTCCATCTGGGAGGAAGAGGCCAGGCCTTGAGAAGGCCCTGAAGGAACCAGCAGCTTCACAGGCACCTTCAGCACTCAATTGTCCCCAGAGAGACCAACGCTGAAGATGGACATGTTAGGGGGACTTTGCACAGTGAAATAAAATACTCTGTTTCTGAATCCACACTATAAATGAGAACTTTCACCCCAATTTGTAAAATTATAGCTTATTGCTTAAAACAGCCTCAGGGTATAAGTACTAATGATATGACAATAATTAAAATACATAAAAAACAGCAGAAGGGATAATTTTATAATGTAAATTCAAAATAACAGGAAAAAAATACAAAAATCTGTCCTTGCACCATTGGAGGAAACTGGCCTGGAAGGGCTGGGTGCCCCACCCCAGCTCGTGGGGCTGGCTGGTGTCATGACCACCCAGGATAACACCAGCCTTAATTTTGTGAAACACAGGAGCTGAGAGCAGTTGTGCTCACTGCTCTCAAACAGGCAGAGTGGGGAGGACATGGCTAGCTTGGTGGAGTTCTGGGCCCCAAGGGCCCGCAGCCGGCCCTGCAGTCCTTGCAGGGTGAGGGCTGCTTCCCAGTGCGGGTCCAGGTGCTGGAAGATTCCCAAACGCTGGGTTCTGTCTCTGGCCTCTGGTGGCCACTGGAGCAGTTTGCAGGCGACTCCTTCATTGAGTAGAAAGGCTGACCAGCCACAGTGAAGATGCTCTCGGGACAGTAGGAAGAACAGTGGAGGGGAGAGCTGCTGACATCTTTCCGTGGAGAACATTCCATGGGACACGTGCTTGCTGCAGGGGGAAGGGTTGGGCACCTGAGTCCCTAGTGTTAGACCTCAGGGATGGCAGAGATGGCCAGAACTCAGACTCCCGAACCCCCAGCCCCATGTACCCCAACCCACCTGAGCAAAAGCCATTCTGGTTAGGCCTGAAATCCCTGGTGTCTCAGCACTCAGCAGACACAGAATGCAGACCAGCACCGACCAGGGACACGTGGCCCCATGGACAGTGGCTGCAGAGCGGGCTCCACACTCTCAGCAGACCAGCACTGACCAGGGACACAGGGCCTGCACAGACAGCGGCCGAAGAGCGGGCTCCATGCTCTCATTTGCTAAGTGGGCTCTGAAGGAGGGGGACACAGAGGGAGAGGCCCACCTGTCCCGTGCCCCAAACAGTGACATGGGCATCTTTGCCGTTCCTGCCCCTGTCCCCTGTGCCCTCACGGGTCCTCTCCACCTTCCTGAGATTGTGGTCCTTCCCGTGAGTGCACATCCTAAGCGGTTCTCACCCACCAGCAGGGTGTGGAGGTGGAGAGGGAAGAGCCTGTCCCCACCTGCTCACGAGCTCACTCCTCCTGACATCACTCTGACCTGCAGCAACCCAGGGCAGCCTCAAGCTGAGCAGGCATCTTGCCTTCCTAGAAGCAGCACCAGGCAATTGTGTGGGTGCCTGGGGCCGCAGGACCAGAATCTGGAGTCAGCGACTAAGCCAGAGACTGAGGACAACACTCAGGGCTCAGGTTGAAGATTTTTTTTTGTATCAAATGAAGAGGAAAAATAATATGGACCTTTAGCTGACTTTTAAGAAAG
>CAUYRH010147148.1:0-15145 GCA_963574655.1 Perodicticus potto | reverse complement strand
TGGCATCACAGCTCACAGCAACCTCCAATTCCTGGGCTCAAGCGAGTCTCCTGCCTCTGCCTCCCAAGTAGCTGGGACTACAGGTGCCTGCCACAACACCTGGCCATTTTTTGGTTGCAGCCGTCATTGTTGTTTGGCAGGCCCAGGCTGGATTTGAACCCGCCAGCTCAGGTGTACGTGACTGGCGCCTTAGCCCGCTGAGCCACTGGCGCCGAGCTGGAAGCCCTTTCTTATGTCTCTTTTCCATCCCTCGTGCTGCAGGCCCATCCAGACACTTCTCTTCTGGTCTGAGGGGAACCAGAGCCCTCCTTCCCCTCCCCAAATTGCTGCCTCCTTGCGTTCAGGATATTCTCAGACTTCTTAGAGGACTCACATTCCCCCTTCTCCAGGGAACTGAACACGCGGCTTAGAGATGAAAGGGACGCCTGTGAAGCCCAGAGGATGGGCAACAGGGGCAGGAAGGCTCTGACCACAGCGTGTCTGCCTGGGCCCACATGTTGCTGCTGCTGCTGCTGCTGCTACTGGGCTCGCCCCCACAGACGTGGCTCTGGCCCCCTTCCCAGTGCCCGGTGACCAGCCTGAGTGACTCACAGGACTTTACCTGGAGCAGCTAAACCCTTGAAGGCAATGTGTGGGCTCTACCTAGTGGGCCCCAGGCTTGCCTGAGAAACACAGGAAAGGTGGTCAAGGTCTTCATCTTGTCCTATACCATCAACTCTCTTTCTATTTAGGAAATAAATGCGGCCAGTGGCCGCATTGTGTCTTCCCTGGCCTTCTCTGTGTCTCGGAGCCACAGCCTGTGTGGGGTACACGTGTGCTGTGTGAGAAGTGTACGTGTCTCACTGGGCCCTGCAATGCTGGGCTGTGAGTCCCTGGTCACGTCCCAGGCCTGGATCCACAGTGTGGCTTTTCGACTGAGCCCAAGTTTTGCAGAACAAATCCTTTCACTAAGGGCTGGGCAATTTGAGGGCTACATGTGGCCTGGAGCCCGGCTACCCCCCAGGCTGTCACCATCCAGGAAGCTGTAGTACCACCCATCTATGTGGAATGGGACAAGGCCTAGCTGGGGCCCCTTCACCCCACCCCAGCCTCAGGCGCCGCCCTTGCCAGTCCCCCAGGCAGCCCTGGGTGGGGCACAGCCACAGCCTACTCGCCGCCGTGAGGAGTGAGCCTGGTGGTGAGACCCCGCACCGCCTCCTGCTCCGGTTCCGGTCCAGCGGGGCAGATCTGCGCTGTCCCTCAGCCCCTCGCGTCACCCCCAGGGTCCGCTGGGGTCCGCAGGCCGCCCTCCACGCCGCGCGCGGAGAAGCCCTCTCCTGGATCTGCCCTCGCCGCCAACCCCGGCCCACCAGGCCATCATTTGTTCCGCCGACTCCCGCAGCCTCCTCCGGCGGGCCCAGGGGCTAGGGGAGAACGGAGGGGTGCCGATCGGAGGAGGCCGGGTTTGGCCAGGGTCGGGACCTCTGGGCTGGCTGCTGGCTGCGGTGCCCTGGGCCTGCCTCCGGCCCCGGGCCTGGGTCTCGGAGGGGTTGGGCCGCCCCCGACTGTCGCTAGCCGGTCTCGGCTGTCCGACGTCTACCCTCGTGCCTGCATGCGCCGCCTCCAGCCGACCCGGCCTGTTCAGACCCGCCCAGCGTCGGCCGGCCGGGAGGGGCGGGGCGGGCCCGGGCCTGGGGTGGGGCCTGAGGGCCGGGCGGGGCTGCGCGTTCCCTGCACTCCTAGCCACCGCCCCCGCAGCCGCCGCCGCCGCCCGGGCTGGACTCCGACGCGTGGTAGGTGAGTGCGCCGCCTGGCCAGGCCGGTCCAGGAGGGCCAAGTGCGCCGGAAGCCCAGCGCGCCCCGTTCTGGGGTCCCGGCCGCAGGCTCCGGGAGGGCCCAAGAGGCCGCTCCGGCCAAAACCCCACGCAGGCCCTTCCCGGAGGGAGAAGAGCGCCCGGCGAGCGACGGGTTGGGGGCCGGGAGGGAGAACCGCCTCCTGGGTCCTCGGACAGGCCTGGTAGCCGCCGTTGACCTAGGAGCCCCCATTGCGCAGCCTGAAAGTCCTACTCATTGTCCCTGGACACCAGTCCCCTTCTCTCCGCCAGCAGACACGCCCAGTGCCTGGGTACAAGTGGGCGGGGGACGGCAGCGCAGTGACTTCATCGTGGTGACCTGGGCTTCCTCACCGAGCCTGGCAAAAGCAGAGTCCCAGGTTTCCCTGACTGGGGCGCGGGCCACCCACCGGCCTGGTGCAGGTCCAGGGGAATGGGGGTGGGGCTACAGTAGCTATTTTTGGCCGGACCTTTTCCTGGGAGTTGACATCTACCAGGCATTCCTGGGAAGGGAGGCCGCTCTTCAGGGGGTCGCTGGCGTCCTGACTGTGGGTACAGGATGGGTGCTCAGAAGGACCCCCAGAAGGCCTGGGGTCTCCGAGGCTGACCTAGGGCATATCTGTGAGTGGGTGAGGCTTACACATCCCTCCAACTCATGGATGGGGGTCTGCTGTGTCCCCCTCAGAGCTGGAGCCTATGTTTTGGCCCTAGCTGAGTCATGGAGGGTGTAGTTCTCCCCAGTTCTGTGGTGGAGGTCTCTGCATTTCTTCTTTTTTTGTGGGGGGACACAGTCATTCTGTCGTCCTGGCTATGAGTGCTATGGCTTCATAGCTCACAGCAACCTCAAAGTCCTGGGCTCAAACAATCCTCTTACCTCATCCTCCAGAGTAGCTGAGCCTATAGGCTTTGGCCACAACGCCCAACCACTTTTAGAGATGGGGGTCTTTCTCTTGCTCAGGTTGGTCTCGAATTCCTGAGCTCAGGCAATCCACCCACCTCATCTTCTGTTTATGTTTATTTTTTATTTTTATTTTTGCCTGGGCTCAAGTTCAGTGGCGTCAGCCTGGGTCACAGCAACCTGAAACTCCTGGGCTCAAGTAATCCTCCTGCTTCAGCCTCCCACGTAGCAGAGACTACAGGCGCTGCCACCATGCCCGGGTAGTTTTTCTGTTTTTACTAGAGACGGGAGTCTCGCTCTTGCTCAGGCAGGTCTTGAGCTCTTGAGCTCAAGGGGTCCTCCTGTCTCGGCCTGTGCCTCTCCTCTTTTACAGGCTGCAGCAACTGTTTGAGGAGAGGATGGGGTGTAGTGACAGGTCTGGAGTTGAAGCCCAGGGTGGGACATCTGGGGAAGGTTCCTCTCAGGATCATACTGTCCAGAAATATCCTCTGCCCAACCCTAAGCCAGACTGAAATACTGGGCCTGGCCACTCCTCTCTCTGCCTATGGAGTGAACACTGCCTGCTGTGGAAGTGACTCTGGCTGGAAGGTCAGACTGGTGACCTGTGACATATCCTTGCTCCTCTAGTCAAGTGTCCTGGGAACATCTGTCCACCTGACACAGGAGTTGTGCCCAGCCACCTGGTGAGTGCTGGGTGAGGCAGAGCCAGCTGCGTGATGAAAGTCCAGCCAGGCTTCTGTCTGGAAATGTGGCCTAGGGCACTCAGCTGCTGCCTGAGCTCCCGCCTTCCCTTCCAGACACCCTGACTGAGAGCGCCTCTCTCACTCCCCTGATGGGCAGGGCTTACCTGGAGGGCTCTGGTTGGTGCAGCTCCTCCCTTTCTAACCCAAGTTTACCAGGCTCCACCTGCCAGGGCCTCTTGTCTGCTTTCTCAGGCTGGGGAGGAAGGGCTGCCCCTTAACAGGCAGGAAACAGGCACAGGGAGCATAAGTGAGCTCCTCAACTCTCTGCTGCTTCTGGGGACATGTCTCTGAGTGGCTGCCTCATGCTGCCCCTCCTGCTTGTGGGCTCCTGCCTGATGTGGGGCCCAGAGAGCGTGGGGGCATGGGGGGCAGGCAGGGCATATGTGAGCTCACCCCCGATGTCCTCTGGGGCTTCCTCCCTGGTTACCAGCAGGGTGAGTCAGCCAGTGACAGCTGAGGGTCCTCCATGACCCTTTCCTTTCTCCACCCTGGCTGCTGGAGGTCAGGGCTCCCAAACTGGCTGCCCTGGGAAGTGACTTGTGTCCTGGTTCCCATGGAGGCCCCTTCCCAGGCGTTCCCGGACAGATAGTTGGCTCAGCTCCCACCTCCAGGCCAGCCTGGGCATCTCTGTGTCTTCCCTTCTGTCCCCACTGGTGTCTAGGTCTAGCTGTCTTCCCAGTCAGGGTCCTGGTGCTGTGGGCTGTCTGACCCCCCACCCCAGGATGGGTGAGTTCAGCGAGAAGAACGACACATGTGGCACTGTCTGCCTCAAGTACCTGCTCTTCACGTACAACTGCTGCTTCTGGGTGAGGCGGGGATGCCGGGCCTGCAGCTCCCACCCGCATACCTCGGGCCTGGCCCAGATGTGGTGACTGGTGTGCACTGCTCACAGCTGGCTGGCCTGGCCGTCATGGCAGTGGGCATCTGGACACTGGCCCTCAAGAGTGACTACATCAGCCTACTGGCCTCGAGCACCTACCTGGCCATAGCCTACATCCTGGTGGTGGCTGGCGTTGTCGTCATGGTGACTGGTGTCCTGGGCTGCTGTGCCACCTTCAAGGAGCGGCGGAACCTACTGCGCCTGGTCAGCAGGGCCTGGTGGCACGGGGTGGGGGTGGCGTCATGGGGTGCCTGGGCAGGGTCTACTGACTAGCTTCCTGGGGCTGATTTGGGCCCTAGCGGGGCTGAGTGTGCACCTAGGGGTGCGGTCCTTCCCCACCCTGCAGGTCCTGCAGGTTCCCATGTCCCAGCTGAGTCAATGGAGGGAAGACACTTCCTCCATGAGAAAGCATGAGAAAGTGTGGCAGCTTCCAGTCCCACCTGCTGCTCAGAGCCCTCAGACTGTAGCTATTGGGAGCCAGGTGGGGGCCGTGCTCCAGTGTGGCCAAGCACTGGGAGTCCTCAGACAGGTCTGTCTCTACCCCCAGTACTTCATCCTGTTGCTGCTCATCTTTCTGCTGGAAGTCATTGCTGGAGTCCTGGCCTACGTCTACTATCAGCAGGTGCGGGTCCGGACAGGCCACGTGGTGACTCACACGTCCACTCATGACACTTCTACCTCCACTGCTCCAGGGCTGACCATGAAGCCTGCAGGGGCAGACACCCTGCCTGCCTTTCTCCATGGTCACCCTGGTGACTCTCCCAGTCCCACCCAACCCCCTATGCTACTCTCTGACCCCAGCCCTTCCCTTCGGAGCCCTCTCTGGGTTGCTTTCCCCACCCCACTTTGGAGGGCCTTAGACTTGTAGCTGAAGTTCCCTGCACCCCACCTGCAGCTGAACACAGAACTCAAGGAGAACCTGAAGGACACCATGGTCAAGCAATACCACCAGCCAGACCACGAGGGTGTGACAAGTGCTGTAGACAAGCTGCAGCAGGAGGTGAATTGGTGGTGGGAGGCCCACGTGCCCACCAGGGCCTCTTACACCTGTGGGAGCACGATGGTGGGTGCAGGAGGGCTCAGCTTGCGCTGTGTTCCCACTGCAGTTCCACTGCTGTGGCAGCAACAACTCACAGGACTGGCGGGAGAGTGAATGGATCCGCTCAGGGGAAGCAGGTGGCCGAGTGGTCCCTGACAGCTGCTGCAAGACAGTAGTGGCTAGATGCGGACAACGGGACCACGCCTCCAACATCTACAAGGTGGAGGTAGGTGGGCACCACAGGGAGGGTCGGAGCTGGTTAGGGTTGGTGCCTGGGTGCTAGGGGTGGGCATGGCCACACCCCAGGCAGCCAAGACCAGGGGCTAGGTGCTGCCCCCAGGGCCCCTTCAGCATTCCATCTCAACCCTGCCAGGGTGGCTGCATCACCAAGCTGGAGACCTTCATCCAGGAACACCTGCGGATCATCGGGGCTGTGGGCATTGGCATTGCCTGTGTGCAGGTGGGGACACATGAGGGACTTGGAGGAGGACATGGTGGGCAGCACGGCTCCTGCTCACTGCCCTGGCTCTGCACACAGGTCTTTGGCATGATCTTCACGTGCTGCCTGTACAGGAGCCTGAAGCTGGAGCACTACTGACCTGCTTAGGGCTTGGCCTGGGCCTCCTGACGTCCTGCTGCAGTTTCACCCCCAACTACTGAGTTCCAGGGGACAGGAGTCCCCTGTGTCATCACTCCTACTTCTGGACACCCCAATCCAGAGGCGGCTTCACGTGCCTTTCACTGCACACCAAAGTCCTGAGGTCTGAGGAGGCAGTGACCACCCTGTTCCTCAGGGCCCAGGTGGGGTGGGTCTGGACAATAAAGCATCCTCTCCCAAAGGTCACTCCTGTGGGGGGCGGATGTAGGGTCTCATGGTGCTCCTCCAGCCAGCCTGGGGGAGTGGTCTGGACTGGACTCCCTGGACACATCCCTGTCTGGGGGTCAGAGGCAGGTGGGAAAGGACCTTGCTGGACAGGGTGAGGCCCTTTGTGCCACTGGCTGGTCTCATGGCCCCCTGACATTTGGGGCAAGCAGAACACCCCAGACTCTTGGGCCTGTGCCTACCACTGGCCTCAGCCACACCTCACCTGGACTTTGCCTGCTCCTAACAGTCGGAGTCCCTGCCATCTTCCCACTGTTACCAGCCTTTAAAATACCCCATGTTCACTTGTGCATTGCTGTCCCCACATCCATGTGGGGGTTTATTCACTGCTGTATCCCTTATTCCTGGAGCCACCTGTGCCTCCTAACAGGTGCTCAATAAACCTGCTGTGGAGTGGATGGGTGCACTTACTACACTGGCAACAAGTGGGTGTCAGGACAGAAAAGGGTGGGAGACAGGGGGGCTTATACTAGGGTCAGGTTGGCCAGTGTGGGCAGAGTACTCACAAGGAGGGGAGGGCCCATGGCATGGATGGTGAAAAGATGGTGGTATGGCCATAGTGCCTGGGGATGGGAAGAGTATGGCCTTGGACCTGCCAAGGGACAGCAGGGTCTTAGGGGTACATGGAGGAGACACCATGCCTTGTGTCTTTAGCAGGATGGGGGGGGAAATGCCCTGGACCCTATCCCTCACGCTTGTATACCCCCAAGCAGACCCCAATCTCCCCCTAGAGAACTTCGCAGCACACATCTGGGCAGACACTGGTCAGCACTGTATGTGCCCAAAGGAGCTGCTCTTCCTGCCCCCAGCTGGAACCCTTTTGCCTCTGCCAGGTGTAGGGCAGTAGGTCCCATCTGCCCCCCAGCTTAGGGTAACAATTCCCCCTCCCCAAGGTTCAGCCTGAGGTGGACAAGAGGACCCTGGGGCTCTTCCCGGCCAGTTCACATTATGTTAAGCCTGGTATACTGAGCACCCAGACGGTACAGCCTCCTCAGGGCCACCTCCACTCCCTGCCCTCTGCAGAAATGTGGCCAAAAGGTGGTTCCTGCCTTGCCTGTTAGCCTGGAAGGTTCTGAGAGTGGGACCCTCAGAAGTGGGCAATAGGCCCGGGCAGCCATGACTGCAGCAGACACTGTTCAGGTTCCAGAGCCAGTTTTTTTTTTTTTCAGTTTTTAGCCGGGGTTGAGTATGAATCTGCCACTTCCGGCATTTGGGGCTGGTGTCCTACTCCTTTGAGCCACAGGCACCACCTCCAGATCCAGTTCTTTAGATTATTATTTTTTTTTTTTGAGACAGAGCCTCAAGCTATAGCCCTGGGCAGAGTGCTGCAGTGTCACAGCTCACAGCAACCTCCAACTCCTGGGCTTAAGTGATTCTCTTGCCTCAGCCTCCCAAGTAGCTGGGACTACAACGGGTAGTCCAATGCCCAGCTATTTTTTGGTTGTAGTTGTCATTGCTTGGCAGGCCCAGGCCGGATTCGAATCCGCCAGCTCTGGTGTATATGGTTGGTACCTTAGCCGCTTGAACTACAGGTAGGAGAGACCTCAGAGCCCCAGGTGGAAGAGGCCACTGGCACTTGTGGAACACACAGCCCAAAGCCTGCAGGGAACAGGGACCAGCCAGCTGAGCATTCTGCCTACTGCCACGGGCTCTGTGACAGTGTTAGGGTGAGCCTAGTTCTTGCCACTGATATCCTAGTAGGGGGATGGGCCCAGGGAAGTGGAAGCAGAGGTCCTCAAGACAGGCCAGATAAGACCCACCCCAGAGAAGGGAGAAGCAGGGACAGGAGGCAAAGGAACAAGGACACAGTATCCCAGAGAAGGGTCTTCTGATGGTTCCAAAAGACATTTACTGGATGTCCTCTCCGGGGTGGGGGATGCAGGCCCATGTGCTGTGATGAGGCATTGCTCCCGGCTTCCTGACACCTCAGTTTAGAGAACCCTAAAGTCACAGTGACTGCCCATGGTCAACACAGCAGGAGGGGTGGGGTGGTGAGGGAGGGCTCCGTCGTTCACTTCTCCAGAGGTGCATAGTTGAGCAGCTTCTCGATCAGGTCCACATGGGCTAGCAGCATGCGGCGGCAGCAGTAGCGCTTCAGGCCTAGGGCATCTAGGGCGTCCCTGTGTCAAGAGGTGGGATGTGTGAGGTCTGTGTGGTCTCAGGTCTGCACAGGCCTGCAGCCAGCATCCAAGCCATCTCTGGGGAGCACTACCTGCCCATATCACTCCCTCTGCCAGGGGCAGGGTGGATAGACCCATGGGGACTGAGTTCTCCTGGTAACTCCAAGCAGGACTGAGGCCTGGCAGCATCATCCTGGTTGGAGTTACCTGGAAAACTCAAAAACTGAAACCAGATACCTGGGATGGAGCCTGGTGGCCCCTCACTTGGGCCATGTTTACTTGCATGCACATATGTGAATATGCACAAACATTTATTGCGAATCTATATGAAATAAAATCATTTGAGGGAACTCAGAAGTCTAGGTCCACCAAGCTGCCAATTCCAACACCCCCGTTCAGTGCTAACCTCCCAGGGACAGCTCTCCAGGGCCTGCACCTCGGCTACTTTCCTTTTCCTTTTTCTTTTTCTTGAAACAGAGTCTCACTATGGTGTCACAGCTCACAGCAACCTCAAACTCTTGGACTTAAGCGATTCTCTTGCCTCAGCCTCCCAGTAGCTGGGATTATAGGTGCCCACGCAATGCTCGGCAATTTTTAGGTTATAGTTGTCATTGTTGTTTAGTAAGCCCAGGCTGTATTCAAATCCGCCAGCTCTGGTTTATGGTGCCCTAGCCACTGAGCTACAGGTGCCGAGCCTAGTTTTTTTTTTTTTTTTGGAGACAGAGTCTCTATGGCTCTGGGTAGAGGGTCATGAAGTCATAGCTCACAGCAACCTAAAACTCTTGGGCTTAAGTGATTCTCTTGCCGCAGCCTCCCAAGTAGCTGGGACTACAGGCACCTGCCACAATGCTCAGCTATTTTTTTTTTGTTGTTGTTGTTGCAGCTGTCATTGTTGTTTAGCTGGTCCAGGCTGGGTTTGAACCTGCCAGCCCTGGCGTATATGGCTGGTGCCCTAACCACTGTGCTGTGGGTGCCGAGCCACCTCAGCTGTTTTCCATCCTACATGGGCTTCACCCTGGCAGTCCCCAGAACATGCAAGCAGTGTGCCCTGGCCAGACCCACTCAGCTGCTGCAGGATTGCCTATCACCTCTGCTCCCCCAAGTCCTTGCAGGGAGCTGCTGCTCCTATTTCCCAAGCCCATCAGAAGCCTTAATTTCCCTCGGACCTGATCCCAGTCACCCTTGAGACCACCAGAACATTCCCACACCAATGGTTCTAGTGCGGAGAAATGGCGGCTTGAGAAAGGTGAGGCCAGATAGAGGCCCCCTGCCTGTGGTGTCCCTGGGAGATGGGCTTAGACTGGCTACCAGCCACTCACTCCTAACCTGGTCATTCTAGCAGCCTGCCCAGCCCACCTACATGCTTCCCTTGCATATGTGACACACTGAGTGTTTCAAATGTGACCAAGACACACAGCCAT
This sequence comes from Perodicticus potto, assembly GCA_963574655.1. NCBI lineage: Eukaryota > Metazoa > Chordata > Mammalia > Primates > Lorisidae > Perodicticus > Perodicticus potto. Next base: position 5,350 of record CAUYRH010147148.1, on the reverse strand, counting down.
CCACAGCGGGGTGGAGGCTTAGGCAAGGGAGTTAACTGCAGAACTAACGAACAGGAAAAGCCTGGTGACAGCGAGTGGGTGGTCAGAAGTTTGCCCTGCATCGCCAAGGACCCACAAGGTTTGCAGGACATGAGGTGGACCTTGTAGCAGGGACAGGAGGTCAGGGAGCAAGTGGACAGGGAAGAGGCTGAGGGCTATACCGTGGAAGAAGTGACGCCTGATCCGATGGGATACCTCCCAAGTCCCTAAGACACCAGTAGGTTGATGCCCACCTCTCCTCGTTCCCCCAGAGGTCGATGGTCTCCTGAGCAGGTCAGAACTTCGCCGGAGAAGACTCCAGGCCTGAGAGTCTCGCCAGGAGTGCCCAGACCCGCCAACCGGGTCCCCCAGCCCCGCGACTCGGCCCGCCCTGCAGGCCAGGACCTCCCCGCCATGCCCGGAACCTCACCCCTCGGTGTACTCGGCCTGCAGCAGCCCCAGGTAGGCCTCCCACTTGTTGCCGACGATCTTGCCGCAAGTGAAACAGCGAACAGGGATGATCATGGCGGCAGCTCGGCGGCGCGTCTCACACTGAGACTCCGCGCCGCTACGACGCTGCAGGCCCCGCCCAGGTGCGTCCACTGGCGCGGGGGGACGGCTCTGCCCCTGGCCCGGCGCCGGGGACCGTCTGTGCCGCAGGCCAGACCCAGGCCCTCCCCCGCCGGTCTCTACTCCGCAGACGATCGGGCCCCGCCACGACGGGCTTTATTCGCGCGGACTGGGGTCCTGGGCCCTCCGTGTCCGCGGGAGAAGCAAACGGCAACCCCCGCTCGCCGCCTTAGCACGTCCCGGCGCTACGGCGTCCGAGAGGGGCCAATAGAATGCGGCGTCGGCGGTTCGCATTTCTCGTGTCCGCTTGACTGACAGCTGCGCGGCGGGAGCAGACGGCGCGGGCTGCTAGCTGCCTGCGGCTCGCAGGTAGGGTGCTGCGCTGGTTGCGCCCGGGGTTCTGCCGCCGCGGCGCCCGAGCCTATTCCGAGCGCACCAGGACGCGAACCGGGGCGCGCGAGTTCGAGTCCCGAGCCGGGAAACAGCAACAAGTGGGGGGCCGGGGCTGGGGGTGCTGCGATGCCGGCGGGCCGGGGCTGTTGGAGGTCTGGCGACTGCGGGCAGAGCTTCCTACCACCCCTCCTAGCTGTGCCGGGAAGGAGGAGCCTCCAACTGAAGCCCCTGCCCGTGGGCTATCTGGGGTCTCTGCCACCGAGTTTGGGATGTTTCGATCTCATGGCGTCCCGGCCCCGTGGGGCGCCCCCTTGGATTCTGGCCGCACAAGATCCCCCGCAGCCTTGACGGCAGGGTGAGGGCAGCGACTCCCCCCAACCGCGCCCTCCTGGATTCACCCCTGTCTGCAATCTTGCCAGCGGCTCCTTCCGGAATGAGGGATGGGAAGGGTGCGGAGGATAGGGGTGTTCAGGGGGTGAGATCCGCGCCATTTTGGCAGGGCTGTGCTGGGCAGTCCACGATCTGGGTCATCAGACGCTCAAGTGCACCTCTGAGGATGAGGAGACGGGGCCCAGGAAGATGGTCCAGGAGGACGTCCTGGAAGAAGTGGTTTTTGATCTTGGCAAAGGGCACCCTTGGGCAGAGTCCTGGAGGCTGTACCTACCTGCAGGGCCAGCTGAAAAGAAAGGGTCCGCTTCACCCTGGAGGTGATAAGACCACTGGGAACTTCAGGGACTGTGCCTGTGTCTCTGGAATAGGGAGGCATCTTGGCACAAGCACCCTTCTTTTTTTTTTGAGACAGAGACTCAAGCTATTGCCCCGGGTAGAGTGCTATGCCGTCACAGCTCATAGCAACCTCCAACTCCTGGGCTTAAGCTATTCTCTTGCCTCAGCCTCCCAAGTAGCTGGGACTACAGGCGCCCACCACAATGCCCGGCTATTTTTTGGTTGTAGTTGTCATGGTTTGGCGGCCTGGGCTGGATTCGAACCCGCCAGCTCTGGTGTATGTGGCTGGTGCCTTAGCCGCTTGAGCTACAGGCACTGAGGCAACAAGCACCCTTCTTACTGTGCCGGTGGGTGTCCCTGGATAATAGGGCTGGGGATCATTGTGCAGGGAGAGGCAAGGAAGTCTCCTTGGAGGCAGGGAAGCTCACCTTGGAGGAGATGAGCTGTGGGCTGTTGGGGTGGATGTGTTGCACAGTGGCACCTGTGGGGATTCAGGGGTGGTTGGGCCTTGGAGCATTGGGTTGGGGCCTGTGTTGGGTCCTACGCATCAGCTAACTGTTCTCTCAGGGCAAATGCTGATATTTTGCCTTAATTACAGGGGGAGGGGCATGGGGCTGGCCAGAGCCACTACCCACCTGGGGTTTGTGTTCCCTCCCTGGCCTGGACCCTGGACAGCCTCCTCAGGGGCATTAGCCATCCCCCACCAGCCACGTGCAGAGCCACGAGACAAGGCCACTTCCCTTCCCTGCTCCCTCCCCCTGTGAGTGGACACACATCCTGCCCTGGCCCAAAGGATAGGGCCTGTGGTTTGGGGTCAGACCCAGGCTCAGCTCCCAGGCTGTTGGTGGCTGCGGAGGTGAGGTGAGGCAGTAGGGGCGTGGGATCCAGGATGTCAGCAGAGTGAGCCCTGGGGAGCGGGTGGGGGCTGAAGGCTTCCTAGGGGAGGGGCTGTGGGCCTGTGCTGCCTGGTTCCTGCCAGGAGGAGTTGTTTACTCTGGGAGTCTTTGGGCAGTGAGCCTCCCTCCCAAAACCTGGCCCAGCCAAGTTGACATTCCTGGAATTCCTAGTGTGTATGCTCCATGATTTCCGGGGGCAGGGGGGCCTGAGAACCTGAGGCTGCCCCTGCCTCAGCCCCTCTGGACCCCACACTGCGTGTTCATAGAGCCCTTCACGTGTGCATGGAGGCCCCTGGCTCTGTTGTGGCTCAAGCCTGCCCTTTGCCCCAATCAGGCTAGAACTGAGGACTCTGGGCAGCCTCAGAGATCAGCCCTGCCTCAGCCCTGGGTGGCCTGTCCCTGCTGCCATGTGTGTTAGGGGACAGGAGCGGAGGCTGGGGCCTGGGCCTGGCCCTATGAGTGTGAGCAGGGGTAGGTGGGCGTGCAGTGTGGGCAGAGGCCTGGCTTCTGTCAGGGTTTCATGAGAATGGGGTGTCCAGCCTCCTATGGCTGTGGGGGGAGCACAAGGAGACAAGGAGAGGGAGAATTTGCTAACATGTGATTTGGAAACTGCTTGAAGGGGTCACTTCAGGGCAGGGGACAAGGGAAACCCATGGTGAAGTTTCAGTTACCCAGCCCCTCCCACCTTGGGAGTTGCCATGGAAATAGGCTACCCAAAGGGGTGGGGCAGGCACTGGGCAGTGGGGTTGGGCACTGAGCTGGGATTGGGAAGACCCTGCTTGGATTGCACCCTGGTCTTGGATTGCAGCCTTAGTTTCCCCATCTGTAAAGCTCAGGTGGGACCAGAAGCTGGCCACAAAGAGGGTGATGTGACCACTGGCTGGGGGATTCGCCTGGCCTCCCACTCTGAGGGGTGCTGCAGCACACAGGGCTGAGTGCACACATGTGACACCTCCCTGGCACAAACACCCTGGCACCACCTGCTGCACCCCAGATAACACGCATTTAGTCCACACTGTCCGAGGGGCCTTAGAGACATGGCATCATGAGCAGGGTCTTTGCAGTTGTGGTGGAGTCTGAACTGGTCCTAACCTAGTGACCCACACATCCAGTGGCATTTGGGAAGGTCACCCTCTGCCATCTCACTGCCTGGGCTCCCATGTGTGCCCCTGAGACTGTTGTGTGGGGATCCAGGTGACATGGGGCAGGGCAGGGCTGCCCCTAGAGCCTGGGATGGTGGGAAGGTGCCTCCTAAGATCTGAATTGTGCTCCTTCCACCCACACTGTCCCCCAGAGAAATACCTGCAGGTGCTGGGAAGGGACACGGGGAAGACACTGAACTTGGAGTTGGCTTTGGTGGGACCTTGGTAGCCTCCTCTGGAGGGAGTGGGAAGGTTGGATGGGTGTCTCCATCCTGCAGAGGCTCAGGCTTGGATGGGAGGGGGTGGTCCCACCTAGACTGTGTGTGCTTGTGTGTGTGGGGGGGGGCCTGCTAGCTGCTTGGGGCCTGGGTGTTTGTGGCTCCTCCCCCAGGGTGGGGGCTAGCCTCCCTGCCTCTTGCTGGAGGACCAGGGTGGGCTGTCTCCACTCTCTTCCGTCCAAGCTGCCCAAGCCTGGCTATAGGGACAGGCTCCAATGGCAGCTACCCCCAGGCCCTGGGGAGGTCCCCGTTCGAGTGGCCAGGTGGGTGTCTGTGGCCTCCTTATGGCACACATGCCCCCGGGCAGCCTAGGCATTTTGGGGCCCTCTCTCTGCCAGGATGATGTTTGGAGCCTCAGGCCCCCCCCATCCTGGGACAGCTGGAGTGTCACTTACTATACCCCCAAGGCTGCAAAGGGCTTGGTCAGAGAGGTGAGGCATTGGGGGTTGAGCTGGTACGGAGGAGAGTGATGGGTGCTTCATTTGGCCTCCAGATGAGCTCCCCCCTCCACTGGTGGGGCAGGACAGTGCTTCAGTAGTGCTGGTGGCAGATGGGTGGGCCTTGTGGGTCAGCACCTATGGCCCCATGGGTCCTGAACTCGGACCAAAGAGAAGGGTGGGGTGGGGCTCAGGGTGCCCTGTGGGAAATGGACACACAGGCTGCTCTCAGGGTCTGGGACCCCGGGGGAGATGCCATTTGTGTCCCTGTGTATGCCACATGTCTGTATGTGTCTCTGTGTGTCTGCATGTTGCTGTGCTGTAAGCACATATCCCTGAACACATGTGTTCTCTGCTGCCCCTTCTGCCCTGTAGGGTCCTGGCTGGGGTGGTGTTTCTCTATCCCATCAGGGCCAGTTCTCCAGCACCTCTCCTGGCACAGCTGTGTGTGGAAGGTGGAAGGCAGGGTTCCATCTGGCCCATCTTCCCTTCTATAGAGTTCAGGCCTGTCTTGGCCATGCTGACCACTTGCCCAGCCTGCAGGGGCACTGAGCACTGCATGGCCCAGGTATGTCAGGGCCAGGCTGGGCTGGATGGTGTGGTGGCCTGGCACCAGGGCTACCTCTGAGTCTCACCTATGTCCAGCCCAGGGCTGTGATAGCTGGACACTGAGCATGTCTTGTTGGGGCACTCCCAGTGGATAGGGACTCCTGTGGGTGAGGGACTGGACTTTTTTTTTTTTTTTTTTGTAGAGACAGAGTCTCACTTTATCGCCCTCTGTAGAGTGCCGTGGCGTCACACAGCTCACAGCAACCTCCAACTCCTGGGCTTAGGCGATTCTCTTGCCTCAGATTCCCGAGTAGCTGGGACTACAGGCGCCTGCCATAACA
>CAUYRH010147145.1:0-11444 GCA_963574655.1 Perodicticus potto | reverse complement strand
AAGTGAAAATTACTAAATGTAGAATATAAATGTCTTCATATAGTGAGTAAAAGGCCATGAAGGCTATGTTAAATAGTTCAATGAAAATATTTCAGATTGTATATGAAGTCAGCACATTGTGCCCCATGATTGCACCGATGTACACAATTATGATTTAATAAAAATTTAAAAAAATAAAAAAGTAGAAACCAAAGCCTAGAAAATTAAAAGACTAGCTTAAGGTTATAAGCCGGTTAATAGCAAAGTCAGGACAAGAAATGTTTCCTGCTCCTAGAAAAAACTTTTGTTCTTTATCCACATGATGAGGACAGGGACAGTGAGGGGGTCATCTGCCATCTGTCTCCCACTGAAAGAGCAAAGCCAAAGACCTACACAGGAAGCTATCTCACCCCGGTCAGCTCGCTTGTCACCTGGGATAGTTGCTGATCACACTGTTCTTCAGTTTGACCAACTTCACCAAAAGTTGCGCTGAAGGGAACAGTGACATCTACTCTCTTTGCCTTTAATAGCTTACTGAGACAGGGAAGCCAATATCCTAAAAAGATATTATAAGTTATGGATGATAAAGATTTTTCTCAATAGCATCTCCCCGGTGACTTCCTTATGGATTTATACTAACACTGTCACAGCATCACGCAGCAAATATAAGAACCCCACTCTCCTGCCTCTCCTCTCCTCCTATCTCCCAAGGTTTCATTCAAGAGGGAGCAAAGGATCAGAAAGGTACACGTGTGGCTCCATCTCACAGGCACTGAGTTCAGGGTGTGTGTGTGTCAGGCTGTGTGTGTGTGTGTGAGTGTGTGCATGCACACCCCTGCTTTTGCACAGTGCTGGGTGCTCACCTGACACGGGTGTTCCTGGTCTCCAATACATTGCTTTTCTAGGCATATGTTCTTTGATCACTAAGAGAAGAGGACAAAAGTTAAGTTCTGCCCTGTAAAAGTTACAACAGCCTGACCTCCAGCAACAGAAAGAAAAGTGCATCATCTTTGATGCTCCTTTGGGAAGAAAGGGTCAGTTATGAACATCCAAAAGACAGAGAAAGAAAAGCAAATAGTTAAAAACCCATGTGAACTGGGCCTGGAGACCTTTCTCCTTAATGCACCCTTTGACTTTGAAAAAGGTATTATCCTCATGCTATAAATTAGGAAAATGATGGTTTGACAAGCTAAAGAACTTTCCTCTCCAATCACCCAGGTCCATCTGACTCTTAGTCTCATTCTCTTGGTGCTATTTTTAGCTTATAGTTAAGGAAATTAAGATCCAAAGAGATGAAGTCAAGACTCAGGTCACTGGGCCACCTAGAGGCAGAGATGAGACCAGAATCATGGACTTTTGTCCAGAGCTTTCTCTACAACTTTTAGAGAATACTACGACTTGCAAATTCAGAATTAATGATTAAACAAAACAAAACAAACAGGTTAGTACAGGACTGTTTGAAACTTCAAAGCAGCAAGATAAAACAAACCATCACCACATAAGGTAGCTAGCATAGCTGTGTGTGTGTTGACGTATTTGCATATACCATCTGCATTATATGTCCATGTCAACTATGTATGTGGCAGAGGGGAAAATTTAAACATTAATGAATTGTGCTTCTGTGTACACTTCCATTACCAAAAGCTAATTGTTTGGCAGAGAAAGGGCTTACTTTTTTATCCTTAGGAAAATTTCTCCCTACACTACATTAGTTCATAAGAGGGCACAGGGCAGCTAGCATTTGGAATGAACTTAAGACTGGTGAAATTCAAACATCCTTGTGCAAAGCAAACAATTTCCAAGGTCAAAAAACAAATCTCTAAGCGGATTACCTGTCAACCCTAAAAAACAAACATCTTAGGTACATTACTGGATATTTCGCTTTTAAGAGAATTATTTTAATGTCAAATACCACTAATAACTTTGCAGTCATTTTTACTCTTTTACAACTTTATCATCTTATGTATTTATTAGTTTTATATTAAAATATGCCAACTTCTCAGGCAAACATGAAATGAGAAGACAGAAACCTCAGAAAAGAATTGGCATCCTCAATGTACTCCGGCTTTATCCATTTCTCACTCATGTGATACCCTGGTAATGGAAATATAATGGAAGACTAATGGAAGTCTTCACAGGGTCTCTGCTCCATGGAGTCATTTAAGAACCCAGTATTTACCTTTTTATTTGTTTTTAACTTCAGAATATTATGGGAGTACACACATAATGTTACAATTATGTAACATTTTGGTTACATAATTTGCCTTGATTCAATTTGAGTCAAAGTTATCTAGGTGCCCTTCACCTAGATAGTGTGAATTTACCCATCCCCTCCCCATTTCATTTCCATTAAGTTTTACTTCCATATGTGCACACAAGTGTTGATCAATAGTTTCAATGTAGTACTGAGTACGTGTGGTGTTTGTTTTTCCACTCTTGCAATACTTCACTAAAATGGTCTCTGGTTACATCCAGGTTGTTACAAAAGAAACTAGATCACCATTTTTTATGGCTGAGTAGTAATTTATGGCATACATATACCACATTTTATTAATCCACTCATGTATTGATGGGCACTTGGGTTTTTCCTCATCTTTGCAATTACAAATTGTGCTGCTATAAACATTCAAGTACAAGTATCTTTTTTATAAAATGTCTTTTTTTCCTTCAGGTAAATACCTAGCAATGGGATTGTTGGATCAAATAGTAGTTCTAGTTCTTTGAGATATCTCCCTACTACTTTCCATAGAGGTTGTACTAGTTTGCAGTCCCACCAACAGTATGGGGTATGAGTGTTCTTTTCTCTCTGCATCCACACCAGCATCTGGTTGCTTCGGGACTTTTTGATAAGAGCCACTCTCACTGGTTTTAAGTGATAACTCATTTTGATTTTGATTTGCATTTCCGTGATGATTAGAGATGTTGAGCATTTTGTCATGTATTGTTGGCCATAAGTCTATCTCCATTTGGTAAGTTTCTGTTCATATATTTTGCCCAGTTTTTAATGGGGTTATTTCATTTTTTTTCTTGCTGAATTGCTTGAGTTTTTTATAGATTCTGGTTATCAACTTTTATTGAATGCATAGTGTGGAAATATTTTCTCCCATTCTATAGTTTGTCTATTTGCTCTACTGACTGTGTCCTTGGCTGTGCAGAAACTTTTTAATTTAATCAGGTCCCATTTACTTCTTTTTCTTGTTGCTGTGATTGCCTTAGGGGTATTCTTCATAAATTCTTTGCCTAGACTGATATCTATAAGAGTATTTCCACAATTTCTTCTAGAACTCTTATAATGTCATGCCTTAGGTTTAAGTCTATTATCCATCATGAATTAATTTTTGTACATGGTGTGATGGGCAAATCCCATTTCAGTCTGGCTATCCAGTTATCCCAACAACGTTCATTGAACAGGGATTCCTTACCCTTGTGCACACTTTTGTCTTCTTTGTCAAAGATCAGATGACAATAAGAGGATGGGTTCATATCTGAGTTCTCTGTAAAAGATTTCTGTACCTATAACAATATAAGAGTCAGTCTGATGTAATGTAAATGTCACTATTGAAATTTCTGGTAAATTTTAGTAATCTGAGGACAACATTATGACATCCTTAAAATTGGGACAGTCCTAGACTGATGGTTACTTTAGTTACAGAAGATCATCTCCCCATGTTTGCTAAGGCTAAGTTGTAAGTCTAGGTAGCTCACTCAGTTTTTACACTTTGAGTTTCTATATCTCTGATAGGTGTAAAAAATGAAACTATGGTTCAACATACATAAATCCATAAATATAATTTACCACATAAATAGAATCAAAAGCAAAGACCATATGATTCTTTCAATTGATGCAGAAAAGGCTTTTGATAATACCCAGCATCCTTTCATGATAAAAACACTCAAGAAAATAGGCTTTGTGGAACATTTCTTAAATTGATAGAGACCATATAGAGCAAATCCATAGCCAATATCATACTGTACAGAGTAAAACTGAAGGCATTTCCACTCAAATCTAGAGCAAGACAAGGATGCCTTTGTCACCACTGCTATTCAGCATAGTATTAGAAGTCCTAGCCATTGCAATCAGGCAAGAGAAGGAGATCAAAGATATTCAAATGGGCACAGAGGAGGTCAAACTCTCACTCTTTGCAGATGACATGATCTTTTATGTGCAAAACCCCAGGGACTCAACCTCAAAGCTCTTAGAAATGATCAAGGAATACAGCAGTGTCTCATACACAAAATCAATACCCACAAACCAGTAGCCCTCATATATGCCAACAATAGTCAAGCCAAGAATAAAATCAAAGACTCTATTCCTTTTATTGTAATGCCAAAGATGAAATACCTGGGAATATATCTAACAAAAGATGTGAAAGATCTCTATAAGGAGAACTGTGAAACTTCAGAAAGGAAGTTTAGCAAAAGATGTCAACAAAGGGAAGAACATACTATGCTCATGGCTGGGAAAAATCAACATTGTTAAAATGTCCCATATTACCCAAAGCAGTCTATAGATTTAATGCAATCAAAGCACCAATGCCATACTTTAAAGAATTTGAAAAAAATATTACTTCAATTCATATGGAACCTGAAAAAACCCAAATAGCAAGGACAAGTCTTAGAAATAAAAACAAATCTGGGCACATCACGTTGCCAGACCTCATGCTATATTACAAGGCTATAGTGATCAAAACACCATGGTACTGGCACAAAAATAGAGATGTAGATCTATGGAATAGAATAAAGAATCTAGAAATGAACACAGCCACATAATCACCATTTGATCTTTGACAAGCCTAACAAAGATATGGACTGGGGTAAAGAATCTTTATTTAACAAGGCTGGACGAACTGGTTATCTAGAAGACTGTAGAAGACTGAAACTGGAGCCACACCTCTTGCCATTGACAAAAGTTGATTCTCTCTTGATAAAAGACTTAAATTTAAGACACAAAACAATAAAAATTCTAGAAGAGAATGTAGGGATAATGCTTGAAGATATTGGCCTGGGAAAAAAACTTTATGGGAAGACCCCACCTCTCTCGCCAATTTGAAGCAACACCAAAAATAAATAACTGGAATTTGATCAAGCTAAAAAGCTTTTGCATAACTAAGCAAAGTTTAGTTTATGTGCAAAAATCTTTTGCACATAAAAAGCAAACAGACGGCCTTTGGAACAGGAGAAGACTTTTGCATGTTATGAAACTGACAGAGGCCTGAACTAGAATCCACAAAGAACTCAAATTAAACAATAAGAAAAGTGCAAACAACCCTCTCTATATGTGGGCAAGAGACTTGAACAGAAACTTCTCCGAAAATGGCAGGCAAATGGCTTACAAACACATGAAAAAATTCTCATAATCTTTAATCATCAGAAAAATGCAAATCAAAACCACTCCGAGATGCCACCTAACCCCAATAAGATTATCCCACACCACAAAGTCCCCAAGCTGCAGATGCTGGCATAGATGTGGAAAGAAAGGAACATTTCTACACTGCTAGTGAGGTTGCAAACTAATACAGTCTTTTTGGAGAGAAGTATGGAGAATCCTCAAAGATTTAAAAATAGACCTTCCATTTGATCCCGCAATCTCATTATTAGGTATATACGCTGAAGAACAAAAATCATTTTACCGCAAAGACATTTTCACCGGAATGTTTATTGCAGCTCAATTCATAATTGTCAAGTCATGGAAGCAACCCAAATGCCCATCAACCCATGAATAAATCAACAAACTGTGGTATATGTATACCATGGAATATTATTCAGCCATTAAAAAAGATGGCGACTTGGGGCAGCACCTGTGGCTCAAGGAGTAGGGCCCCAGCCCCATATACCAAGGGTAGTGGACTCAAGCCCGGCCCCGGCCAAAACTTCAAAGAAAAAAGATAGAGACTTTACATCTTTTATGTTTACCTGGATGAAGCTGAAACACATTCTTCACAGTAGAGTATCATAAGACTGGAAAAATAAATATCCAATGTACTCAATACTAATATGAAACCAATATATAAACAATTACATGCTCATATGAATGATAAAACACAAATATAGTCTAATATGGGGCAGAGGAGGAGAAAGAGGGAAGGGGGAGGATGATGGGCAGGAGGAGGGAGGGCGAGGCGGGATCTCACCTCCTGTGCACATTGTGAGGTGTCTAACACCTGGGTGAGGGGCTCTTCTACACAGGGAGCTTTACCCGGGAAGTGAGAATAATGTAATCTAAAAATTATACCCTCATATTAATTTGAATAAAGTTAAAATTTAAAAAAAATTTTTTAAAAGAGCAGGGCACAAGCACCAGTGCACTCAGCAGTGGCTCTTCACCATAGGCCAGGGATGAAGATGGTAGGAGAGGTAATAACAAAGCTAAAATTATTTATATTTAACAGCAATGGACATAACTGACTCCCATCCCAATGCCAAGCAATAGAGGTCAGACGGCAACAGTGGAAGCCAGGGGGTCACAGTTATCTTAATGTCACCAAGTCAAAGGCCCTTCAAGGAGGCTTAACAAATAGGGAATTAATTAAGTTGGTTAATAGAACCTGATGTCCCCGAGGATAGAATAAACAGCCAATGAGGGCATCAAAACAATGCAAAAATAAATGAGTAGGAGGTTGAGCACAGTTGCCCCCAGTAAAAAGTCATAAAGTCTCTTTTATTTTTTTCTTTTTAGAGACAGAGTCTCACTTTATCACCCTCGGTAGAGTGCTGTGGCGTCACAGCTCACAGCAACCTCCAACTCCTGGGCTTAGGTGATTCTCTTGCCTCAGCCTCCCAAGTAGCTGGGACTACAGGCGCCCACCACAATGACTGGCTATTTTTTTGTTGCAGTTTGGCCAGTGCTGGGTTCGAACCTGCCACCCTCAGTATATGGGGGCCAGCAACCTACCCACTGAGCCACAGGCGCCACCCCAAAGTCATAAAGTTTTAAAGTAGAGAAATTGAAACCCTCAAGCACTATTAGTAGGAATGTAAAATGTCAGGGTCACTGTAGAAAATTGTATGATGGTTCCCCAAAAAATTAAAATAGAATTACCATATGATCCAGTAATCCTACTTTGGGGTATGTATCCAAAAGAATTAAAATCAGGATCTCAAAGACATACTTTTCCAGACAAACAAAAGCTAAGGGATTTCATAAACACCGTATCTGTCCTCCAAGAACTACTAAAAGGAGGTTTTCAATCTGAAAGAAAAAGACATTAATGAACAATAAAAAATCTTTTGGGCTCAGCGCCTGTGGCTCAGCAGCTAGGGCACCAGCCACATACACCAGAGCTTGGCCGGTTCGAACAAAGCCCGGGCCAGCTGAACAATGATAACTACAACCAAAGAATAACTGGGTGTTGTGGTGGCACCTGTAGTCCCAGCTACTTGGGAGGCTGAGGCAAGAGAATCACTTAAGCCCAAGAGTTGGAGGTTGCTGTGAGCTGTGATGCTACGGCACTCTACCGAGGGTGACATAGTGAGACTTTGTTTAAAAAAAAAAAATCTTCTGAAGGGATACAACTTACTGGTACCAGTTAAGAGCATAATTACAGAATTATTGCTGTAACACTACCAAGAAAAATCACTAGGAAGGAATAAAGAAAAAGAAGACCACAAAACAACAAGAAATAACAACACTGCAGTAGTAAGTCTTTACCTATCAATAATAAGATTGAATTTGAATGGACTGAACTTTTCAATCAAAAGACATAGAGTGGCTGAATGGATAAAAAACAAGAGCTAACTAACTATATATTGCCTGCAAGAAACACACTTCACCTATAAAGACACACATAGACTGAAAACAAAGGGATGGAAAAAGATGTTCCATGCAAATGGACACAAAAAAAGAATAGCTACACTCCTATCAGATAAAATAGATTTCAAGAGAAAAACTATAAAAAGAGACAAATATGGTCATCATATAATGATAAAATGGTCAATCGAGAGGATATAACATAGTCCCAGCTACTCGGGAGGCTGAGGCAAGAGAATCGCCTAAACTCAGGAGCTGGAGGTTGCTGTGAGCTCTGACGTCATGGTACTCTACCGAGGGCGATAAAGTGAGACTCTGTCTCTGCAAAAAAAAAAGCGGATATAACAATTCTAAGTATCTATGCACTCCAAACGGCACCCAGATATATAAAGCAAATGTTATCAGAGTTAAAGAGAGAGAGACTGGCTCGGCGCCTGTGGCTCAACGGGCTAAGGCACCAGCCACGTACACCTGAGCTGGCGGTTCGAATCCAGCCCAGGCCCGCCAAACAACAATGGTGGCTGCAACCAAAAAATGGCCGGGCTCTATGGCGGGTGCCTGTAGTCCCAGCTTCTTGGGAGGCGGAGGCAAGAGACTCGCTTGAGCCCAGGAATTGGAGGTTGCTGTGAGCTGTGATGCCACAGCACTCTATCCAGGGTGACAGCTTGAGGCTCTGTCTCAAAAAAAAAAAAAAAAGAGAGAGAGAGAGACTGCAATGCAGTAATCCTTACAGACCTCAGCACTCCACTTTCAGCACTGGACAGATCATCCGACAGAAAATCAACGATGAAACTTAGACTTATCTGCACTATAGATCAAATCAACCTTACAGATACTTACAGAACATTTCATCCAACAGCAGCAGAATAGGCCATATGACAGGCCACAAAAACTAGTCTCAAAAAATTAAAAAAGAAATCATACCATGTATTTTCTCTGACCACAATGGAATAACTAGAAATCACTAACAAGTGGAACACTGGAAAATATACAAACATAGGGAAATTAAACAATATGTTCCTGAATGACCAGAGGTCAGTGAAGAGATTAGTAAGGAAATTAAAAATTTCTTGAAACAAATGAAAATGAAAACACAATGTAAAAGCAATAATAAGAAAGTTTAAAGCATTAAGTGCCTACTTCAAAAAGTAGAAAACCTTCAAATAAACAACCTAACAATGCATCTCAAGGAATTAGAAAAATATGGGCAGTGCCTGTGGCTGCGGCCGAAACTGCAATAACAACAACAAAAGGAATTAGAAAAATAAGGGCAAACCAAACTCAAAATTAGTAAAAGAGATAATAAAGATCAGAGGAGAAATAAATGAAATTCAAAGCAAAAAATATATATACAAAAGATTAACAAAACAAAAGGTAGGGTTTTTGAAAAGGTAAACCAAACAGGCACACCTTTAGCCAGACTAACAAAGAAAAAAAGAGAGAAGATTCAAATAAACAAAATCAAAGACAAACAAGCAGATAGTACAACTGATACTATAGAAATCCTAAAGATGATTAGAGACCACTATGAGCAACTATACGGCAGTGAATTAGAAAACCTAGAAGAAATGGAAAAATTTGCAGACACATACGACCTACCAAGATTGAACCAGGGAAAAATCCAAAACCTGAAGTAAGCACTTAATGCTTTAAACTTTCTTTTATTATTGCTTTTTCATTTTTTGAGATTAGTTTGGGTGCAAAAATTCAGTTAGGTAGTTATACAGAATGAACAATATTTGATAGCACAATAAACTGACTGTAATCAACAATAAGTTAGTGTGTACTTTAAAATAACTGAAAGAGCGAAATTATAATGTTCCTAACACAAAGAAACGTTAAATTCCTGAAGTGATGGATATCCCAATTAATTTGATTAATTCATACTATATGCCTGTATCAAAACATCACATATACACTATAAAGATATACAACTACAGGCCTATAAAGTTGCCACACACAGGGAAAAAGGGCAATTGTAGCTAAATATACTTTTATTTAATATACTTAAAACTACTAGGCAAAATATCATTACAAAATTGTATAATATTTACAAAATATTCTCCATGTGTTGGCCACCTCTTCATAAAATTTTGTAATAAACATTTTGTAAATAAAGGTACAGTTAGCTACAATTTCCCATTTCCCCTATGTATCAATAATAATTAAAATTGAAGGGCGGCGCCTGTGGCTCAGTGAGTAGGGTGCCAGCCCCATATGCCGTGGGTGGAGGGTTCAAACCCGGCCCCGACCAAACTGCATCAAAAAATAGCCGGGTGCTGTGGCGGGCACCTGTAGTCCCAGGTACTTGGAAGGCTGAGGTAAAAGAATCGTCTAAGCCCAGGGGAGCTGGAGGTTGCTGTGAGCTGTGTGACACCATGGCACTCTACTGAGGGTGACAAAGTGAGACTCTGTCTCTACCAAAAATAATAATAATAATAATTAAAATTGAAAAAAATATTTTTCTGAGACAGAGTCTCACTTTGTCACCCTTGGCATCACTCTTGCCCGTGGCGTCACAGCTCATGGCAACCTCCAGCTCTTGGGCTTAGGCGATTCTCTTTCCTCAGCCTCCCGAGTAGCTGGGACTACAGGCGCCCGCCACAACGCCCGGCTATTTTTCTGTTTTGCAGTTCAGCCAGGGCCAAGTTTGAACCCGCCACCCTCGGTATATGGAGCCAGTGCCCTACTCGCCGAGCCACAGGCGCCACCCCAAAATTGAACAATTTTTTAAACTAGGATTTCCGAGACATATTTGCAAACCCCTGTTCATAGCAGCATTATTCACAACATCCAAAAAGCAGAAGCAATGCGCATCCACTGCCAAGTGAATTAACAAAATGGAATATGTGCGCACAATGGAATATTACTCAGCCTTAAAAAGGAAGGAAGTCCTGTCACACGCTACATCATACATGAACCCTGAGGGTATTATGCTAAGTGAAATAAGGCAGTTGCAAAAAGACAAGTTATTATTCCACTTACATGAGGTATCTAAATTAGTCAAATTCATAGGAACATAAAGTAAAATGGTGGCTGCCAGGGGCTTGGGAGTAAAGTAAAAATTTGGCATTGTTTAATGGGTATAGAGGTTCAGTATTTTTTTTTACTTTACTTTTTTTTTAGAGGCAGAGACTCACTTTGTCACCCTCGGTAAAGTGCTGTGGCATCACAGCTCACAGCAACCTCCAACTCCTGGGCTTAGGCGATTCTCTTGCCTCAGCCTCCCGAGTAGCTGGGACTACCGGTGCCCGCCACAACACCTGGCTATTTTTTTGTTGCAGTTTGGCTGAGGCCAGGTTCAAAACTGCCACCCTCAGTATATGGGGCCAGTGACCTACCCACTGAGCCACAGGCGCAGCCCTAGAGGTTTAGTATTAAAGATGGAAAAACTCCAGGAGCTCAGTTGCACACCATTTTAATATACTTAAAACTACTGGACTTAAAATTCATAAATCTTGGCTCTGCACCTGTGGCTCAACGGGCTAAGGCGCCAGCCATGTACACCTGAGCTGGCGGGTCCAAATCCAGCCCGGACCCACCAAACAACAATGACAGCTGCAACCAAAAAACCGCAGGGCATTGTGGCGGGCGCCTGTAGTCCCAGCTACTTGGGAGGCGGAGGCAGGAGACTCGCTTGAGCCCAGGAATTGGAGGTTGCTGTGAGCTGTGATGCCACAGCACTCTATCCAGGGTGACAGCTTGAGGCTCTGTCTCA
>CAUYRH010147141.1:0-10976 GCA_963574655.1 Perodicticus potto | reverse complement strand
GATAACATTCAAGAGACTTTCTCATTACTTTGTGAGAACAATTTTGATCCGTATTTAGAAGTTTTCTCCTAACCCTTCAAATATGCACCACAGGTGTGATCCCGCCCTCTATCCTCACTCCCCCCAACCTCCCTCTCCCCTTTCCCTATCTTCTTGTGCAATAAGTGGGCTGTAGCCTACGCTTGAAAGATGTAAATTTGCCTCATAATAGGGATGTAGACTGGTGGTTCTTTAAAGGAAGGATCTCAGATGTCCAGAGAAACACAGCAAGTGGAAGCTTCAAGGAAAAATGTTATCATGACTGCCCTCATATTTTGTTCTTTGTTTTTTTGTAGAGACAGAGTCTCATTTTATTGCTCTCAGTAGAGTGCTATGGCATCACACAGTTCACAGCAACCTCCAGTTCCTGGGCTTAGGTAATTCTCCGCCTCCCGAGTAGCTGGGACTACAGGCACCTGCCACAACGCCCGGCTATTTTTTTGTTGCATTTCGGCCGGGGCTGGGTTTAAACCACCCATCTTCCGTATATGGGGCCATCGCCTTCCTAACTGAGCCACAGGCGCCACCCCATATTTTGTTCTTTGCTTATCTTTCTGAATTGAAGCATCTTGTGAAGAGTGCTGATAGGAAAGAGTTAGACCCAAGTGTTCAGACGATCTAAAAAAAAAATACTTAATACACGTAGAACCATGTGGAAGTAAAGCACGTGTTATAAGTAAGTTAATAGACAGTGTCAGGGTATGTGCAACATACCAGGCCTTCTGCAGAGCTTCCTCATGTGTTTTAGGGAGAAAATGTAGTTTGGATTCCTAAAAGTGGCAAAGGTCAAAGCTATAACGTATTTTCTTTGTCAATAAATAGGTATTGAACAGACACAATGAATCAGGCATTACCCTACGTTAGAGAAATGTTCTGCCTCAAGGAGCTTAAGTACTGTGCAAAATATGGTGAGTAAACACACAATTACAGTGCAATGTGATAAAGGCCGTTACTTTTATAGTAAATTACAGAGGAAGCGTAGCTAATTGTCTCGGGGATATAAGAAGAGTTCAGTAATGATTCCTTGTGCAAATGTACTCATGGGTCATAAGAATTCAATTAAACCTTAAAGTATAAAAGAAAACACCCCTTAAGAAGACCAGAAGCAGCCCAGAGAAAAATAAATATAAGCAGATAAGTTGGGGGGCAGGAGTCATAGGATGTGTGTGGCTAAGGTCACATGATCCAGGTTACTCAGTTCAGTGATTTTGTTTACTCCAAAGCCCAAGCATTTCTCATGGAGACTGTGGATCCTGATTTTTGAATGTGTCTTTGATGGGGATACGAACAAAGGGTTATTATGTCAGATATAAAGTTCCATTTCATGGAAAGGGTTGGTATTTACCTTGTAGAAAATAGGAGCTCTTAGTGATTTTTATGGATGAAAATGGCATAATTTTCTTTAAGTTATGGCTATACACAGGATAGAGAATAATGGAACAAAACCAAATATCAGGAAATAAGATAGCTGGAGTAGAGGACTTTTGGTCTTTGTAAAAGGCAAGTATTGGATTTTAGTAAAATTTTAGAGGTGCAATTAAAAAATTTAGACATCTGTTGGAAGTTCAGAAGATCAGACAGACAAAATATACTTTTATATATCCTTCTTTTTGCATATAGAATTTTTTTCCAATTTGGAAAATTTTTAATATCTAAGGTATATCTCTTCTCTAAAGACACTGATGATCCCTTCATCCCCATGACAAATAACTGGGCATTTCTTTAAAAAAGAAACACTTTTCATTTGCAACAATTTTGTTGCTTTTCTCACTACTTAAGGAAAGTATTCTTATGTTTTTCAACGCTTTCTGCTATAATTTATCATGCAAGCTAGGAAAGACATTAATACATTATGCTCCATTTTTGGCCAAGAATCAAATTTATTTAAGTAAATGAAAGATTTCAAGAATGAATGACTCCAGAAAGTGAAAGAGTGATGATGTTGTTACTTAACATTGGAAGGAGAAATAGCTTGTAAAACAGAGGTATTTTGTTATATGTGATAAGTTGGTTGTACAATAAAGATTTTAAACGAATAGCTGTGGATACTACCTGGGACACTGGAAGAGTTTTTAGAGTGAGGGCCTGGAGTTTGAAGGCACCAATTCCAAGTTAGTGATTAAAGCTTGAGGATCACAGTGGTAACTGAGGAAGACATAATGAGCACAGCAGAAGAACTCTGGCCAGGACCTGAGCAAAACCAATACAATAGAATGGACCTGAGGAGACGAAGGTCAGGTTCAGGGACTCAGGTCTAAAATCCTGGCATTCTGGGAGACCGAGGTAGGAGAATTGCTGAAGCCCAGGAGTTTGAGACCAGCCTGAGACAGAATGAGACACCATCTCTACTAAAAATAGAAAACTAGCCTGATGTGGTGGGCACTTGTAGACCCAACTATTTGGGAGGCTGAGGCAGGAGGATCACTTGAGCCCAAGGGTTTGATGTTGCTGTGACCTACAACTCCACAGCACTCTACCAGGATGATAGAGTACGATTCTGTCTCAAAAAATTAAAAAACAAAAACAAAAAACAAGCAAACAAAAAAGAAAAAAGATAAGAAAATATGCTGAAAGTGATTTTTAGAAGTGCTGAAAGAAAACGGAGGAAAATCAGAGAAAATATTGTTAGGAAAAGTCAATTTAAGAAAAATTTTTTAAACAACTGAACTCTTATGGATAATAAATAAATATATTTCCTATGAATAAAGAGCAGTATAAGGAAATAAGAAAAAAAGCCAATCAAATGGCATAGATTTTAAACAGAGGTAGGTGGGCAGACAGTGAGAGATTCCAGCTCTGCTGAGGACAGAGGTGGGTGCATGCCTGGTTCTGGGGATTGCCCCACCTGGGAAGAAAAACAAGGTGGATTGGGTCTTCCTCAGCCTTGACCCCACACCCAATGACTATCATTCCTGGGGAAAAGGATGCCCTGCCAGCCTGGGAGTCCCAGACAAGGAATGGGAAGCCCAGGCACTGTACTATGATGACTGTGGAATGTGGAAAGTGACCTGGAGTTCTGAAGGCTGATTATCATGTCACTAATTGTCCATCAAAGTAGTTCAGGGGTGACGTTTGAACCTCAAGGAAGGTTCCTTCCAGACACTATGAAACAAGACCCCAGACGGTACCCAGAGCCTCTTGTTCCGATGGATTGTGGAGGCATTCACCATCCTGTGCAAAGGCTTCCTGCTCTTGCTCTGGGAGCTGTTTTCACTCTTCCTCAACAGACTTTGTTTCACATTTTTCTTGCCTTTGGTCAGTCCTCAGCCAAAGGAATACCAAGAGCTGGGAACAGACTATTGCCAACCAACAGGTAAAGAGTTAGAAGACAAATATTATCCCCACCAAGTGGACTACAGACGGAGTGTCAAAACACTCATCATCAGGACTGTTTTGACCAACAGTTGTCCAGCCAAAGCAGGGTTCCCCTGTTCAGTGCTGGATGGAGACCCTCCACTTCATAGTCCTACATGACTAGAAATCAGTCTCATCACAGACCTCATCACAGTCTCATCTCCAGGCACAAACCTTTCCCAGATGCACCCTCTGGGTTCTAGCCAGGTCATGAACAAAGCAGCCCATAAACAGCTGGTGGTTCCTCCTTGAGCAGGGAGCACACACCCTAATTCCTTGCCTAAGGCAAAAACTGCAGGAGTGTATTCCTGTGCTTAATTATAGGATTATTTTCTGCCAGCAGACCTCTGGGCAACTGTGATATACCTCTCCCAAACCCCCTGCCCACAGGGTAGGAAAAGCAGCATTTGAACCCAAGACTGAAAACTCAGGGGCTTCCTGCTTGGGCTCCCCCCTCCTCTGCTGGAGGTCCTTTTCCCCTTTTGCTTCTTGTCAATCTTTCCATCAATCTTTCTCTATCAATAAACTGCATCCCGTTGCTTATCTGCATGGTCCATAGTTTTATTCTTTGAGCCCCAAGACCAAGGACTCGGCTTAGAAATTCCAGCAGTGGTGTCATAAGCAAGAGCCCAGTTGACAGAACAGGAGCATGGAGTTTAGACCTCATTCTGGGCCCAGGGGCGAGTCAGAGGAGTGGGTCATGGGCCCCAGAGAAGGGCTGGGTAGAGGTGACAGGAGAAGCCACACCAGGAACCAAACCCCCCATTCTGTGCTCAGGGGTTTGCCTTTGACCTACTAGTTATGAGGGAACATTGGTGGATTTGATGCAGGTACCTTGCAGGGTCAGATTTTCCTTTTATAAATGTGGCTATGTTAGTAAATATGAGAGTTGGAAATTTTGAAGGCAGGGAACATATTTAGGAAGCTGGCCCTGTTTTCAAGGTATAAAGTCACAGGATTCTGAGCTAAAATTGTCAACATGTGGAAACAGTGCCAGCCTGGGGAGCTGATGAAGACAGGGCGAATTGAGCGATTTAGGAAGTTGTAGAGAGTCTCTGGCAAGTCTCAATATGTCAGAGCTCTAGCGTTTTTAGCAAAGCTGTGAATCTTCTGCAAATAACTATTCTATTTTTAAGAAATAGCTTTTGGGCCCCAGCAGGAAGCTAAATTTCTGCAAACTGAACTGCTCTTTACGAATGGGGTGTTATCTGATCCAGAAAGCCATGAACTTGGTATGTGTGGCACCATCTCACCATTGTGTGGAAAGGACTCACAGACAGAGCTGTCACTTGGCCTGGCTCCAGGAAGCACAAATATCAGTCACCGGGGCTTAGTTAAACTCCAGTCCCCCAACCACCCATTTCAAATTCCAAGTACCATGGCTAATTAAATTTGGGTAAGTGTGTGAAATATAGCCTTGATGGTTAGCTCTTTAATCCACAGACAACCATGGAAATAATAGATGTGTATTATGATCAGTGACAACTGATGCCACTTTTTTCAAAGTCTATTGATAACTGGTCACTGGGAAACTATTGCTCAATTCATGCTCATATAGGAAAGAAAATAGTTTGTAGCCACCTCATTTCCCAGTGATAAGCCTGTTGAGGGTGGGGAGAGAGGAAATCTTCTCCTCCATCCTCAGAAGGTTGACTGAAAAATCAACTCATGATAGAAAAAATTAATATGAGAACGGTTGTAAAACGTATTTAAGGTCCATACATGAGAGCTCCAGAAAATGAGAATTTATCTCATCAGGGTGTGGGAAATGTATCACTTTCTGGTAAAGCAGGTGTGCTACTTGGTTGAGGCAGCACCAAGGTGGGGCCCCAGGCTTTGTCCTTGGAGAGTGGGATTCCCCCCTCCATCTACCAGAGAAGACGATGTCCTAGGCAAATTCCACACTAAATGATACTTCAGAAATATTCCATGGCATTAAATGTACAAAGTGTAAAATTTCGGAAGCTGAGGCAAGCTCAAAAAGTAGCATAACTTTCACCAAGGCCCCGAGGAGGTTGTCAGTCATTCCACATACTGATTTATTTAAGAAGAGACAGGCAAGTATCTGTCACACTACTCTTGTTGAGTTTCTACAAAGGAATGAAACACCTTAATTCTCCACGCTTCTCCTGTTCTAAATTATAGTGCGCTGAATACATATGATTTTTTTACTTCCCTCTACATTTACAAACAATAAGAAGAGATTATAATTTTTCTGACAGAAAATTAAAGATCACAGGATAATCAAACCTTTTCAAGTAGATGAGGTCAGTTTCCAGTCACTTTTAAAGTACTGCCCTTCCATACAAAAATTTACTAAGGACATAAAGCCTTTAGCTAAAGAATGAAAATTTGTTGCTATCCCAGGTAAATAACCCCAAACCACCAAAGACCTAGGTGAGGGCAAAAACAATGTAACACAGGCAATGAAGAGCTGGCAGAGACTGTTCTTCCTTCCTCTCCCATACACCAACTTTATTTTCATACGTTAATGTTGGTTCTGATTATCTTTACAAATTGGAGTTACAAAATATTCAGAATGGGATTGTGAAAAAGTTCAAGAAGGAATTAACATCGGTCAGCAATAAATGTGGAAGCTGATGAGACCTCGTGTCCATTCATTCTGAAGAAAAAGAGAATGTGTTTTGCAAGTGACGGTCACACCATATCTTACTGTTGCTGAAAGGGGTGGTCTTGAAAAATTTAAAACGCAATAGGAAAATACCTAATACTATAATTTGCTAGTGACTATTGAACATCGATCCTATAAATTCTCCTGCCGGACATCCTGTGGATGTGTTTTCACAGCCACTGAGGAGCCCAGCAAAGTGAAAGGAAATGTAAAAATTTTCTTCACAAATCTGTAAGCCTACTGACTAAATCTGCCTTTTAGAAGTTGTCATCAAGTGGTTCCTGAATGATGGGCTCTACGTACCTGTCAAATGGGATCAGAAACACCTATTAAAAAGTCTGTCTTCAACTCGGCCAGAGGAAAAGTGGGTACAGCATTTTTTATACCCCCCCCTTAAATTTAGCTAACAGCCAACTGGGCACCCTTCTCTTTCTTCGGGACGCCAGCATCTCTCTGCTTTTTTTTTCTCTCCCATCTCTCATTCCCGCTCTCCTTCTAAAAGACAAAATAAACTTATACTTTTATATCCTAATCTTGGTCTAGAGAAATTCTGAGCTCTCCACCCTAACAGTTGGTGTGTGCAATTCAGAATACAAGAGAAACAGGTGACATGGCAGGGAAAAAGGCCTGAGTTGGTGCTGAGTGACAGGCGTGGGGCTCATTGAACCTTCCGTCCCAGCTCTCTGATCTTGGAGATTCATAAAGCCATCTGCCTGGGTGGAGGTGGGGAGCATTTATTTTACTCTGAGCAATATATCTTCTTTTCTTTTGCTCCTCCAACTTTCCTGAACAATCTGGGCTCTGCCTCCCCCAACTCTTCCAAGTGCTAAGGCTCCTTTGTGGTTTGGAAGGGACTGACATCACACCAACGGCATTTTTCACGTTTTTTGGGCAATTGGCTTCTAGTTCTGTACTGCCCAAAAAACACTAATGGAAGTTCTGAAGATCTTAAAAGCACGGGATAAATGAATTATTTTTTTTTTCTGGGCTATGGAATAAAGTGTGGCATCTTGGCTAGAGTCTTCCAAGGGTTTGTGGAGGTGTCCGAGCAGCATCACCCCTGACCAAGACCGCTTGGGTCAAGACAAGAGGCCAGCTGCACTCGGTGCTTGGCCTCCAGGAACCTATTAACTGTTCAGTAGCATTATTAGTCTAGACGACATTCCCTTCCTCCACACACCCCCAAGTTTTTTGAATAATTTCTACTTTAAATTTCTTTACTTGGACTTTACCATGTTTTATATTTTTTGATCAAGTGGAACTGGTAATTGCTTGAATCTCTGGCCTAGGAAATCAGCAGAGGAATCAATGATGACAGCCATCTCTTCC
This sequence comes from Perodicticus potto, assembly GCA_963574655.1. Lineage (NCBI taxonomy): Eukaryota > Metazoa > Chordata > Mammalia > Primates > Lorisidae > Perodicticus > Perodicticus potto. The sequence goes on along the minus strand of CAUYRH010147141.1, from coordinate 3,622 downwards.
TTTAACAATCGTCTGGACTGGTGATTTTCAGCTAGTGTGCCATGAGAGGATCTTAGACGTGCCGCAAACATTTTTAAAGATCATGAATTCAATTATTTTTGAAAGAAATTCAAAGCACAGTAAGTACATTCTTTTTTTTAACTCTTCCTTTTGATCAACATACTTTAAGTTCCAGTGTGCTATGAGATGAAAAACGTGGAAAACACTGGTCTAGACAGTAAAGGGTTCTGATCTATGACGTCATATTCTGCCGATACATGGAGCAGAGTGAAGATCGTGAGGGAAACATTGCATTTGTAATTACTGCTCACTTTCCGTATGTTTTCCTTAACCCACCCGTAAGGTTGTTTCATTATTCTGATTATCATAAGAGGAAATTTGACAGAGAATCAGTATTCTCTTTTTTTTTTTTGTAAGGCAACTTTGGGTAATAACTTTAAAAAGCATAAACACAAGTTGGTAGAAAAAGAGATTGTAGACTACTCTTTCAAAATTGTACGACAAAGTAAAGAGATTTATAGGGTGGTATCATCAAATGTGGCAGGATTATTTTCTGATAATTCGAGATGTGGGAAAATATGTCATGTTTGAAAGTAGAAGGGGGAGAATATACCAGAAGGAGAAAATTAATATGGCCATGGGAAGAGCTGGAAGGTGGATAGCCAGGTCCTCTAGGAGAACTAGATTAAAGCTGAACATGGAACCAGCGGTCACGGCAAAGAGTTGTTGAGTTATAGGAGATTTCAGGACAGGGAAGAGGCATGGGGGAATGCAGCTGAGTGAATATGAGTGAACAGAGAAATTCTCACACGATGGGCTTGATCCTTAGACCGTGGTCCTCAGCTTTTTCTGCCCCAAGGACCTGTTTCATGGAAGAGAATCTTTCTGTGGACCAGTGCTATGTTGAGTAGAAAAGGCGAGACTGGCCATCCTTGCTTGTAACTAGATATTGGAGAAAAGACTTTCACTTTTTCCCCTTTGATTATGACCTTAGTTTTGGACTTTGTATAAATGACCTCCATTATGTTGAGGACATTTTCCTCAATACCTATTTTGTTAAAACCTTTTATCGTAAAAGATGTTGAATTTTTTAAAATGCTTTTCCTACGTCTATTGAGATAATCAACTAGTTTTTAGTCTTTAGTTATGTTATTATGGTGTATTACATTGCTTTCTTTAAATAAAGAAATATTTAATATTTCCTAAGCCAAATTTATATCCCAAGGATAAATCCAACTTGGTCAAAAGACTCAAACCAGTATTTCTTGTCAGATCAGTACAGCAGTGATAAAATCCTTCAGTTTTTGTCATTCTGAGAAAATCTTTTTGCTCCTTCATTTTTAAAGGACAAGTTTGTTCACAGTATTTTTTTTTTTTTTGAGAGTCTCACTATGTCACCCTCTGTTGAGTGCAGTGACGTCACAGCTCACAGCAACCTCAAACTCTTGGGCTTAAGCAATTCTCTTGCCTCAGCCTCCCAAGTAGCTGGGACTATAAGGCCTGCCACAATGCCCAGCTAGTTTTTGGTTGCAGTCGTCATTGTTGTTTAGCAGACCCGGGCCAGGATCTAACCTGCCACCCTCGGTGTATGTGGCTGGCGCCATAACCACTGTGCTACAAGCACTGAGCTCACTATTTTTTTTCAGCGCTTTGAATACACCATCCTACTCCATTATGATCCACAAAAAGAAAGAAAATCACTCTCAATCTAATACAGGCCCCTCTATATGTGACAAGTCACTTTTCTTGCCACTTTCAAAATACTCCGTCTGTAACTTTTGACAATTTGATTATAACGTACCTCAGTGTGGGCCTCTTTAGATCCATATTGGATAGCCTTGATCTTCCTGGGTCTGGTCTCTTACTCTATCTGCCCTGATAACTCTCAGATGTAACCAGAACCTGACCCCAAGGATCTGGGGAAAAGTGTGCGAACAAAGCCATTTCCAGGGAGAAACAGAGTTGGACAATTTAGCTCATTCTTTCTGGACTGATCCTGTGTGTAACAGCTTATAGCACTGCTCATTACCCATTTAAAACCACCCCTTTGCTCTCTAAGGTTTCAGGGAAACTCTCAAATGCTGAGTCCTTTCCACTCTGAGAGCTAAGTGATTTTTTTCCAGACATATCTCACTCAGTCACCCTGGTGTCATCATAGCTCACAGCATTCTCAAGCTCCTGGGCTCAGGTGATCCTCCTGCCTCAGCCTCCCAGAATGCTAGGATTATAGGCATGAGTTACCACCACACCTGGCTGAGAGCCAAGTGATTTAAGAGTCAAATCCTCCAGGGAATACTGTAAAGCTGAGGTCTTATATGTGTGCTCCAAACCGTTTACTCCTCAGTGAGTGGCAGGGAGTTGAGGTTCCTTCCCAGCTGGAGGGGCTGGGTCTGGGGTGTTTGTGAAACCCTTTCTCAGCTCTGCTTGCCCACTCTGATGTGGACATTTCTTGGCTGCCTGGTGTGTCCCTCACTCTGCATTCTATTTTGTCTGCAGAGGGAACTTCACCGTGGTAGGTGCTTGTTCAGTGAGTCTGTGAGAAGGGGAGAGTCAGGAGCTCCCTATTCTGATGTCTAATTGATACACACCCCACCCTCTAAGAAATGGAAGCCAGAGAGTTCAGAAAACTTGGCCAAAATTGCATTCTAGCACATGATACAGTCATAATTGTCACACTTGCAGTCGGGCTTTGGAGCTTTATTCTTAACAAATAGCCTTCTTATTGTTATGTGAATAGCGGGGTGAAGGGGGACCATGCGGCACCCAATCTTCATGTTGATTTATGATTCTTATCAGAAAACTCAATCCTGGTCTTGACAGTTAAGTGAAAACGGTATAGAAGGTTAAGTGTTGCTCTTGTGAGTGTAATTAGTAGAGCAAAGGATAGAATTTGTCTGTGAAATCGCTGGTCTTCCTCAATTGTCTGAATGAATTCAGAATAAATCAAGAACATATTGACTCACTGCAAGAGATCAATAGCAGCTTTACAGTGGAGATTACACCATTCTCCAACCCATGTTACATCAATATTGGCAGAAAGGCTCAGACATTGCTTTATACTATCTCAGAACGGTCCTTTTGTGATCCTAGAACTGCCCAGATCACCCAGGGACGTGGAGTCAGCTGAGGGCCAAACAATGAACACCGTCTCTACCACAAAAGAAACAGCACAATCGGAGAAACACAGTCCTGAGACACAAATCTCACGAAATTGGATTAGAAAATAAATCCAAAAAGTTGCTTTGGATATGCTGGAATAATTGAACACACATTTCTATTTCTACGAGCTCTTAAAAGACTTGCAGAAACGTAATTAAGATTATTTGAACATACTGGTTGAAGCAGAATAAAGGTAAGATGACAACAGATGAGTAACACCAGTGACGCTTAAGGAAGGAAAGTAACAGATCACTAGTTTCTGACTGAACAGAGAGCCGGTGTTCAAATCCAAGTGTGTGGCATTGGGAGTGGTAGGAACCTTGCAAAGATTCAAGTTATATGAGCTCAAGAATGCATAGCTATGGAAAGCTAGAAGGAAATAAGGAAGGAAATAAGGAAGGAAGGGAGGGAAGGGAAAGGAAGGACAGGGAAGGGAAGGGAAGGGAAGGGAAGGGAAAGGAAG
>CAUYRH010147133.1:0-39110 GCA_963574655.1 Perodicticus potto | reverse complement strand
ATTGAACTATTTAACATAGCCTTCATGGCCTTTTAATCACTATATGAAGACATTTATATTCTGCATTTAGTAATTTTCACTTGTACCCTTCTAAGATGCACCGTAAGTGTGATCCCACCAATCACCCTCCCTCCACCCACCCTCCCCTCGCCTCCCTGGCCCCTTTCCCCATTTCTTGTGCTATAACTGGGTTTTAGCCTTCATATGAAAGCTATAGATTAGCTTCATAGTAGGGCTGAGTACATTGGATACTTTTTCTTCCATTCTGGAGATACTTTGCTGAGAAGAATATGTTCCAGCTCCATCCATGTAAACACAAAAGAGGTAAAGTCTCCATCTTTCTTTAAGGCTGCATAGTATTCCATGGTGTACATGTACCACGATTTATTAATCCATTCGTGGGTCGATGGGCACTTGGGCTTCTTCCACGACTTAGCAATTATGAATTGGGCTGCAATAAACATTCTGGTACAGCTTTTTAAACATGAAGACGGGCTGCCTTCCCCTGCTCTGGGTTTTAAGCAATGCCTTTCCGTCCCCACCCACTCGGCATGCTCAGTCCCTGCTGCAGGCGTGTCCCAGCCTGCGCCTCGCCCGTTTGCTCGCTGGAGGGTCCCGGGACCCACCTGGGAGGCCGGCCCCTCCCTCCAGGTGCCCACCACGGTGAGAGTCTATTCCAATGCCACCTCCACAGAGAGCTTCTCCCTGACCTACAGCTCCACACAGCCCCTGTCCCTAGTCCTCCGCTGTGTCTGCTTCACAGAATTTACAGCCGTGTTGCTCATTCGTTCGTTACTCATATTCCCCACACAGCAACGCCCAAAGCGCAGAACCTCCACCTTCCGAGGGGAGGTTTGATAATGTGAACGAGGGACGGTGGTGACTTGGCTGTTGTCGGCAAGGGAAAAGCCTGACCGTCGGTGTCGTCACCAAGGAAGCAGCCCTGACAAGGGATTGTAAGCTGAAGCTTGCAGGAGCTGGGCCTTCCCGTACCGTGTGGGGGGAAAGGCCCGAGCAACCTTCACTGGGGCTATTCGTTGAGAACATGCGCCCCTCCCCCGAGCCCCGCCCCCTTCACAGGAGTTCCACAGCTGATCAATTTCCAACTGCCAAATCTGTTCCTTAAGGTCCTGTAAATGCCACTTTGTCTCCGCAAGCCGGATGCCCTGGTCAACCGCAACTTTGTCTCTTCAAACCTGCTGTTCCAGGTGGTGCCTGTGGCCCAAAGGAGTAGGGCGCCGGCCCCATAGGCTGGAGGTGGTGGGTTCAAACCCAGCCCTGGCCAAAAACTGCAAAAAAAAAAAAAAAAAAAAAAAGCTGCTGTGCGGTTCCTACCTATCTTTCTACCTAAGTTTTTACTACATAAGCTATTAGATAGGTTGCTGTCTATCTTGTTACGTAAGTTGCTACACATCCTGTTACATAGGTTGCTGCAGGAACTGGTGGGTGGACGGGTGGGTGGTGGGCAGGTCAAGTGTGTGGGACTCTGCTGCTGTCCCTTCTGGACTGCTCTCCTGTCCCCCCCACCACTCCCTAACACAGGCCTCGCCTGACACAGCTTGTGTCCCAGGGAAGGACCCTCTGCTCCCCTGTACCTCTGCCCTGCAGGACGCCCTCCCACATGGAAGGCCCCCAAGGGGAGATATATGTCCTGGCATTAATGCAGAGCTGGCACCCAGCAGGGGCTCCATGCTGTGTGCTGAACCCCCAAATCCAGTAAAAGTCTGGTGAGTTCCAGAGCAAGGATTCTCTTTTCCCATCTCCCCCTCCTGTAAATGTTGGGGTGCCTTGAGCTTGGTCCTCCGTCTCCTTCTCTCTACTCACACCCCTCCGAGAATCTCTCCTTCTCCATGGACACCTTCCAACCTTAATCTATCTCGAGCGCCAGACACCTCTCCTGAGATGCTGAAGAGCCCAACCTGCTGCTACCACGGTCCTCCTCCAAGTTGTTTCTGGTTCCTCCCACCCACCTCCGGTGCTGCCTCACTCCTGCAGAGCCCCAGCCACCCTCTCTGCACTGCTGCCCTCACCTGCTCCAGCACAGCAGCCCGCGGGAAGCTGAGCCCGGTAATGTCATTCCTTTGCCCAAACACCACCTGATCTTCCGTCTTACTGAGGGAAATTCCAACTCAGTACCAGTGGCCTGGTTCAGACTCATGTGGCCGTGGCTCAGTGCTCTTTCCTTTGCCAGGCTCAGGCCTGGAGTCACAGCCAGTCCCTCCCTGGAGGCTGTCCTCAGCATCCCTGGATGTACACAGCCATGCCCTCCTCTGCCCAGCATCCCCTCAGCAGAGGGCTCCCATCAACTTCCCGTCACTCTCCACTATTACTCTCATCCCTTGCCCTTGGCAATACTGATGGACACTGGCTTGTGGCATGGATGTCTGATCATTCTGTCTCCATGGAGACAAGACAGAGGCTCACCTGGGCATGGCTGGTGCTCCCAGAGGCACTGGGCACTCAGCACCCACCTTGGGAATAGAGGAGTGAACGAAGCTTTGCCATCCACTCTGAAGACTCGGTTCCTTGGGTAAATACTTCAGCATTAGAACTCAAGTCAGTTTCCATGATGCAGACCCTGTCTCTGAGTGCACTTCCACCACACAGGTGTACTGACCCCGGGGCCTGAGTGGCTCATCCTCCAAGGGTTCCCAGGAGCCGGACTCACAGGCCTGTAGGAGCCGTGGGTGCTGCGGGATGCTGCAGGCCAGGTGGTGTCGGGGATAGGTCTCCAGGCCTTGACCCCTACAACCTGGACTAATAGTAGGGTTTTCTGTTGTTTCCATTCATATTTTTAAAGTTGCATCTGAATTTTCATCTAGCAATAGTGTAGACTTGTGTTGGATGATGAAGGTAAGAAAATGAGTGACAGGCAGTCCCTGGGTCCAAGGACTTTACAGTCCACTGTGAGTGTGAGAGAGAGAAAGAGAGAGAGAGACCCCTATGAGGCCACCTGACAAATGCTGGTAGAGGCATTAGAGTAGCTGGCAGGCTTCAGCTCAGCCTGGGGGAGACCCGGCTGGCTGGGGGCTCGTCAGAGATGATCTCCTGCAGGAGACTAAGTCAGGGCAGCAGGGGAGCCAGGCAGGATGCCAGGGCACAGCCAGGAGGGGCAGACAGAGCCCTGAGGGAAGGCTTCCGGGCAGGGGCGGGGGGGAGCCCCAGAGTGCTGTACTGCGTGGAGACCCCCAGATGCCCACGTCTCAGGTACAGCTCTACTCAGGAACACTCCCCAGGGGGAAGCACTAATTAAATCTGCCTCTGGCTTTGACCTTGCAGTCTTTGGCCCAATTACACCCTCTCAAAACTGTGGTTTTCAGCTGAGACACTGCAGTGCTGGGGGCGTCCTCACACTCAGCTCCAGACACTTTTGTGCAGGCCCACGCAGCCATGCATCACTCCGTCCTCCCAAATTCCAAGCTTAACTCCTTTTCTGTCTTCTTCTAGAGGAGAGAGCACATTGCTAGTGGGTCACATCATTTTAATCCTGCTGGAGTTGAGCCTGCAATGTCTAAGACTTGAACAGGTTCAAATCACAGGAGTTTAAACTTGGTTAACTAACTCTGCAGGGCTGAAGATACCTGAGGACACCTGCCTTTGCTCAGCCAGGTCAAACCACATGGAACCTGGAGACTCTGGCCATGGAGCTGTGAGCTCTTCACCTGTGCAAGGCTGACCCTGAGGCTGCAGGCCACTAACCAAGTGGGAGAAGCCACTTGACAGCCCATTTTACAGCCTTTTAATGTTGTGGCTGTGCTCTGATAAGCTGCATCTGCACGGATGCTGAGCTGGATCAGAAGCAGGTCAGAGAGGCCGTTAAGCCATTGCCAAGGATTCAGCTGAGCTGGGTTCATTCTGTAAATGGTACTCTTAAATTAGCAAAATGCCTGCTTTAGCTATCAAAAACAAATAAACCAAAGGGACGGGGGATACTCTGTGGAGAGAAATCTCAAAGGAATCCACGGGGGGTTAAGGTTCTGCCAGTCTGGGCCCCTGTGCAGGGGAGTGGTGAGTTATTGATCTTCTACTTTGATAAAGGTGATGGAGACAGCGTGACGTCCAGCCAGCTCTCAGGACTGTTCCCCCCTCCATGTAGTAAGAGCTGGAGCAGAGCAGAGACCCGTGTTTGCAGCAGGTGGGACCGTCTGACACGGAAGCAGCTCCATGCTCACAGCTTCGTACACAGCCCTGAGCTGTAGCCCAGCCCCTCTGCCCAGCCTGGGCAGGGGACCCTCCAGCAATGATTCAAGCTCCTGAGATAGAAACTTCTGATAGCACCATTATTTGGCCTTTTTCTTTCTTTCTTTTTGTGGTTTTTGCTCAGGGCTGGGTTTGAACCCACGACCTCCAGCATATGGGACCAGCGCCCTACTCCTTTGAGCCACAGGTGCCACCTTATTTGGCCATTTTTAACTGGAAAACCTGATGCTTGAATTTGTGTCAATCTAATGTGAAATAGAAGCCGAATACGAGCATTTCTTAATTATTGCTTAGTGATTTTCTTAGAACTAAATCACACAAAATTTTGTAATAGTATTAAATCTTATTCTTTGAAATACAAGTCTAGTATTCATTATCACCTAGAGAGCAGTTAATGTGTATGCTCCATCCGCTGGGCCTGGGCAGCCCCAGGGGCACCCAGGGGTAGAGTCTGTGTGCCAGTCTGCTGCAGAATCATGTGCACTGTCAGGCAGAAGTCGACACTTAACCAATATTGGTCATTAAGTTAATAACTGATTGAATAAAAAAACAACACAGAAGGAATCGACGTTATGTTTCCCCTTAGAAAGTGAGGTGATATGTGGCATCAAGTCTCAGGCACACGGCAACTAACCAGGAGTGTCCGACCGCACTGAGCTTTCTATTTCTCTGCTATTAAATGGAGAAAGAAAGATGGAACTTTAGTTAGTTCCCCAGTCCCAGAAGAACCACAACCCTGCTCTCCACCCAGACCAGGCCTTCTGCCCTCCTGCTGTCCCTGGGGTGGATGACAAGTACCAAGGCACACGTCTCCAGGGCCTTGGTAAGTGGCTCAGTTGCAAGAATACTGCTAGGGTCTTCAGAGACTGTAGGTGAAATGTGTGCCTGCCCTATACCTCCTTGGCTGCTGCCCAGATGTGGGGACTGCAGAACTGTGACCTGGGGGGCATCTCGGGTGGGGCACTGCAAGGCCTCTGAGCCAGCTCGCCTTCTGCAGCAGCTCCGTGACCCTCAGGAAGCACTCACATGTGTGCTCTGCAGACAGAAGGGATGCAGCTGCCTCCCTGGACCACTGCTGGTGGTGCCTGGCCAGCCCCCTTCCAGACTCCTCTGGAAAGGAAGAGGCTCAGCCCCCATGCCCACATGTACCACCCCACAACCCTGGGGTACATATATCTGGTGCTGCCACCAGTTCCAATTTGATCTTAAAAGCCTGGGTGAACCCACATGAAGCCTAACCTCATTTGTGAGCAAGGGGAAGTCCCGACGATGGTGCCCATCAGGTGCCCCTGAGAGGGGAGAGGCAGCTGGGACTTCGGGTGGTGAAGCCGCATGGGCGACCCCCGCCGCCTCCCTGAGCCTCACACTCCTTCTCTGTGCAATGAGCGTGGCAGTATCACCCCTTTGTAGTTGGGGGGAGGATGTGGAGTAGGTTGTCAAGCCTGGATGCTCAGTTCCTCAAGAAATGGTCATTTACTGCTCAAGTTAGTAAGAGAGGATTATACTAACTCAGGGCAATAAAAATTCACGGTCTATTTACACAGTAGAAAATGGCACAGGAACTAATTAGATGCCTGTCTCCTCTCAAGTATCAAGAGCTGTGAGAATTGGGTTTGGTCTCCTTTTTTCCTGATACCCCCAGTATCTGGGTGTGAAGCGCACCCCCGAGGGGTGATGGACAGATAGGTGGAAGCACAGGGGAGTAAGGGAAGTTTCAGGATCCTCTTCCACCCTCTGGCTGTCTCAGAATCCCACCTGCACGGGCTCTGAATACCGTGGAGCCATGTGATTTGGTCAGGGATGGGAAGGGGAGCACAGCAGACATGGAATTCGAGGCATTTCAATAGAAAGTACTAGAAATTAACTCTTCAAACGCTGTGTCTGGCAACAGTCCAGACACTGCTTATGTCCTACCTCTGACCAAAGTGGGACAGGCACAGAGGAGGCTTCATAGGATTGGTGTGGACTCTCCAAAGCAGGGTGGGGACACCATGTCATCAGCACCAAGACGCAAGTGCAGGAGGTGCCTTGTAGGGAAGGATAAACTGATACAATCAGATAAACTAATACAATCTTCCTAGAAATCACTTCAAAAATATGCATCAGGGCCGCGCCTGTGGCTCAGTGGGTAGGGCGTCAGCCCCTTATGCCGAGGGTGGCGGGTTCAAACCCAGACCCTGCCAAACTGCAACAAAAAAATAGCTGGGCGTTGTAGCGGGCACCTGTAGTCCCAGCTACTCGGGAGGCTGAGGCAAGAGAATCGCCTGAGCCCAGGAGTTGGAGGTTGCTGTGAGGTGTGTGACACCATGGCACTCTACTGAGGGTGATAAAGTGAGACTCTGCTTCTACAAAAAAAAAAAAAAAAATATATATATATATATATGCATCAAATCCTCCCAAATACCCCTCAAGTTTGAAACAGAAATTTCCTTTCCCAGGAAAGGAAGAAACCAGTGATACAGACAAAGGCAGACACACACAGATATCCCTGGAAGCATCATTTATAGTAGCGAAGACTATCAAATGATCTTACAGGTCATTCAGCATAAGAATTATTAAATAAATAATGGTTAAAATATTACAGGTAAAATACTTTAAAAATTAACAGTATACCAGTAACAACAAATCAAAACATTATTCCTATCAAATCATTCCTAATATGATTATGAAACAAATATATAATCACCCACACTTCCACATGAAAGATGAAACACAACTATAGGATGAAGGGGGGAAAAGGAGGGGAGTGGAAGGGAGGGGGAAGGCTGGATGGAGGGAGGATAATTGGTGGGACCACACCTATGGTGCATTTTGCAAGGATACATGTCAAATCTATTAAGTGTAGGGTATAAATGTCTTAACACAATAATTAAGAGAGTGAGGTAAAGGCTATGTTAACCAGTTTGATGTAAGCATTCCAAATTGTATATAAAATCATCACATTTTACTCATAAATGCATACATGTATACAGCTATGATTTAATAAAAAAATGAAAGAAAATAAAAACATAACACACACTTTTGGGAGAGACTTTAAAATATTCAAACTCCTAGTAGTGGTTCCATGAAACATGAAATAATGGATATCTCTTGCTATTTTCTTTATAGTTCTTAGAATTTAGATATGTGTTACACCCATTACTTATACAATAAAATATAAATTGTTCTAAAGAAAAAGAAATGAGCTTTGTATAGTGAGGTATTGGAAACAGAAAAAATTTTCCATAAAATACAAATTCATTTTTAATATTTATTCTCCTTGGGCTTTGAGTTGTTAATAGATCATGTAGAAGGGCTAAGACTGGGTTCCAAAAAAGACAGAAAATAGTCTTTTAGTGTGTCTTGCAAAAGAGTCATAGTAATAAGGGCAACTTTTACTTAATGAAGGTCAGATTAGTATTACTTATTGCCATGGCAGTGTGGGCTGCCATAACAGAGTTCCAGATACTGGGTGACTTATGAAAAACAGAAATTTATATCTCACCATCCTGGGGGCTGGAAGGTGAGGTCAGGATGCAGCATGGTCAGGTCTGGCGAGCCCCTTCCTCCACGCTGTGGATACAACTCTTCCTTGTATCCTCACGCGGTGGAAAGAAGCCCTGAGAGCTCTCAGGGTCCCTTTTATAAGGACACTATTCCTATCCTGAGGGGTCCACCCTCAGGAACAGGTCCTCTCTGAAAGCCCCCCACCAATGCCATCACATTGGAGGTTAGGATTTCAAGGAAGGAATTTTGGAGGAACACTTATTCTAGGAAAACTTAAAAGTTAAGGATTCAAACTATAAAAAGATGAATTGAATATGCTGTACTTGTTTGCTATTATAGCATTTACTGGTTAGGAAGAGCCACCAGCACCTGTTACTTAGGATAGTAGAATAATGTTAGAAACATAGAAAAGATCAGCATTTTTACCTTCTTGGAATGATTAAAAGTTGACACGTTCTTGTGTGGGTCGACCTTAGTGACCTCTTCTCCGTCTTTCTGTGTCAGGCAACATTGTAGGCCCGTGTTTTCCTCTCTGTTGTCAGAGGAGACACCGGTAGAGCCACACCTGACAATGCTCAGAGTGGACAGATTCAGAGGAAAAGGTATGAGGAGACGCGAGAAGAGAGCAGAGTGACTCTGGATACGGCAAAGTCACTTGTCGGGAAGAGCATGCTCAGTCTCTCAGACGTCTGCCCCGCGTTGGGCTCTACGCTGGTCACAGAGAGGACTTCACATTTATCGGCCACTCCAGCATCCATCACAAGGACAGGGAAGGAGGGAGGGGCTGAGCAAAGTCAATTGCCATGGTATCAAGGACAAAGGTGTCCCTGCCTGTCTTGTCCCTGCAGTCTTCCTCCCAGTGTACGGAGGCCCCTGCCGAGGACTGGGGGTACACGTGTCAGCCCTCCTGCCCTGCCTCCTCCCCCTCCTACAGGGGTTTGTCTGCAGAACTAATTCATTGCTCATCTTTCTGGCCTCTGGTTTAGGAATCCACAGTCCTGGATTTGCTAAGTCAGTTTCCACTCCCTTATTTGCTGTCCTGTGGTGGATTAAGTGAAGAATCTCACAGCAGATGCCCAAACCGCACTGTACCACCATTCTTTGTCTCACACGATTCCTGAAATCCTGGCAGGCTGAGCTCCACGATCCAGAGATCAAAACAGCACATTTCTCTAGTGAGTCTGAGCAGCACAAGAGAAAAGACTTGAAGACACTGACATTGGGGGACCCCTCAAGGAAGTGCCCCACTTGGATCCTTTCACAGGAGAGGATTCTCGGATGAAGAGCTGTGTGAGGGCTGCAGAGCCTCCGAGGAGCCCCTCTATGCCTCACTCTAAGTGTAGTCAAGAAACCAACTACCAGCAGATGCTCTAGGAATGAGGCTAACATAAAAATTAAAGACCAAAGCTAAGACAGACTTGTTTTTAAATGTCAAAGGAAATAGAGACCACGCAGGGACACAGCCCTTCTACCCAAACATTATAAATAGTCTCAGAGATATAAGGAGACACCATATTTAAGGGCAGATGTAGGATGCTATGAAAGTGAAATAGGCAGGGAGGAAAAAATAGTTCTAGGAAGCTAAAAATAAGACAGCAGAAATAAAAATACAATAGAAGGTTCAGCAGATCGAGCTGAGGAAATCTTCATGAAGGAAAGCAAAAGAATGAAACTATGAACAAGACGGGAAACTTGACGAACCAGCATATGAAGCAAGAAGTCTAAGGAAAGAGAATGGAGAACATACAGAGGAGGAAATTTTCAAATAATTCAAGAAAATATCCCGGGCTGAAGGAGACAAATGTTCAGCTTGTAAGGGCTCATGGAATAGCCCATCCAGTGATAAAATCAGACATTCACCAAAGGCACATTACTACAAAACTTCAGAGCATCGAGGATAAAGAAAAGATCCTAGACAGAAAAACAAGGGTAAAGCTAAAGAATCAGGAACAGAATGTCTTCTGAGTTTTCAACAGCCACCTAAAAGGTAAGAGACAATAAATGAATGCCTTTATTTGCAGCCCGATTCATAATTGCTAAGTCATGGAAGAAGCCCAAGTTCCTGCCGATTCATGAATGGATTAATAAATTATGGTACATGTATGCCATGGAATATTATGCAGCCTTAAAGAAAGATGATGACTTTAGCTCTTTCATATGTACATGGATGGAGCTGGAACATTCTTCTCCGCAAAGTATCTCAAGAATGGAAGAAAAAGTATCCAATGTATACAGCCCTACTATGAAGCTAATTTATAGCTTTCATATTTAGTCTATAACCCAATTATAGGACAAGAATATGGGGAAAGGGGGAAGGGAGGGAAGGGGGAGGGGGACGGTGGGTGGAGAGAGGGTAAATGGTGGGATCACACTTATGGTACATCTTAGAAGGGACAGGTGAAACCTACTAAATGCAGAACACAAATGTTTTCACATAATAGACAAGATAATCTCATGAAGGTTATGTCGAACAGTTGGATGAAAATATTTCAGATTGTTTATGAAGCCCGCACACTGTACCCCATGATTGCACTAATGTACTCAGCTATGATTTAATAAATAAATAGATAAATAAAAATGTGAAGGAATTCTATGCCCTAAACTACAACTCAAATATAAGTGTAGAATAAGGAAAGTATCCTAAGACACAGTCCCCCAAATTTTTCTCCCAAGCACTCTGTCAGGAAACTATTGGAAAGTGCGTGCCACCGACCAACAAGATAAACCATGAAAATACAGGGAAGGAGAAGAGCCCAGCAGCAGGCGAAGACCCGCTGAGCACCGGGCTTGGCATCAGCTAGTACAGTTGAGAGCAAGTGGAGGACTCTGGGGAGGGGTTTCTCCACGAGGCTAAGATGGACAAACAACTGATCAATCTGAACACTCAGAGAGAGTTTGGGGTCAAATCTGTGATACATGTGCAGAAAATGGACAGAAAAAGACATAGTAAAACAGAGAACTATATAATCTCAAGGAAAACAAGGAACATAGTGAACTTGGGGAAAAGAAGCAATTGTGGCATAAACAACATGGTTTAGCTGGTGATGGCATAATGGTGACAATATGCACTTGAGTGGGTGCGGGTGCAGGGGCAGGTGGATGGAGGGTGGAAAAGATAACTCTGCATCTGCCACAGTGAACCGGCAAAGCTCCATGCCTGAAACTGAGCAGTCGGTGGGCGGCCTGGCAGGTGTTTTATTTAGAAATGGAGGTGCATACCAACGGCAAAACACAAACAGAAAATAGCTAAAAAGAATTCAAATCAGTTGCCTCTGGAGAAGGAGAAACTGGAAGCTTGATGGGGAGAGGAGCTTCTCTTTTCTGAATAAACACGATAGGACCTTTTGGCTTTTTAGATACTACTATAATGAACATTGCAAAAGGCAATATTTGAATAGCTAAATTAAGTAACAAAGATGAGTTTATTAAATCCTTTTCTCTTTCTTAATGATATGGGATAAAAAATTCCTTGGAGCAAGCTGATTGCCTTTGTTTGTGCTTTCTAAAAGCCCTACAAATTCCCCAAGTCTGCCAGAAGACAAAGCATATGAAATTAATCCTGTGCACTGCCCTTGCCTTATTTCACCCAGCTCTAGTCCTTTGTTCATTTCACACCCATTGTTCCTTCCTTGTAGCAGAGAGAAATTCAGATGTGTACCAGATGTGTAGATAGATGATGCGTGATTGACAGACAGATCGATAGATAAATCCTGTCTGATAAGCTGACATAGACCCTGCCTCTGACCCACCCACATCCCTCTGATTTTGGCAATTCTAGTGAGCTCTAGTGAATTGCCAGGATCTCTATTTCTATACCTGGCAACATTTTCCGGAATTATATAAGGTCATATTGCCCAAAGTGTGAAGATTGCACCCCTCCTCAACAGTCCATGTCAGGAGCTGGTACATGAATGCCCCAGTTCCCTCGTCCCTTGAGTGGGAAACGCGAAGTTTGTCACACTGGTCACAGTCACCCAGCAGGAATAAGTTTCACGTGTCCTCTATTACCCGACTGAATAACGTGTCCTTATTGGCTGTCTTTCCGTCCTAGCATCCCCATGCTTCCCAAATAACCTACCCCAAATCCTTGGTGCAGTTTTGTGTCTGGGGGAATCTGCAGTAGGACCTGAGGATGAGGAGGAGGCAGCCTGGGTTTCTGGAGAGCTCAGCAGATGTCACTGAACTGAGGCTGAGAGTGAGCAGGTGCGTGTGAGTGATGGGAACCAGGATGGTTTGGGGGAGCAAGTGACTCCCCAGCCAGAGAAAGAAGTGTCCTCAGCATCCCGCAGGCCCTGGCCAGGCACCAAGGTCAGAAGCGCATCGTCATGGCCCTGTCCGTGGAGGGCTGGGCCGACAGAGGAAACTAGAAGAGGAAAAATGGCCAGACAGGCCGCACCCCACGTGCAGGGTGAGAAGAAGCCACGCTGCTTGGAGGCCCCACTGGCCCGGCCGGGGCGGACCCGCCCCTGTGCCTTCTCTTCCCGCAGCTGTGTCCGCCGTTATTCACTCTCCCAACACTTCTCCTCTTTCTTCTTCAGTTCCTCCACCTCTGCCTGTCCTCACACATGGGTCCTGCTGAGTGCTGTGTCCCAGGCCACCTCTCATCCAGGTGACTCCCTCTCTCCCCATCTACTGCCATAGGCTGCTCACCTCCAACTTTGCCCCAGAGCTGAGCTTCCTGCCACAGCACAGTGACCGGCAGCACAGCCGAGGGAGCCCGCCTGGTGCCTGCTTTGTGAGTAGCAAGTGCTTGAAAGAAGTGGTTATTGGATGGAGGGTACTCCCGGTGCAGATTCCTTTTGACTCTGGCACGTTTCCATCTGTGGATGTTACCAGCCACTGTTAACTTGAATGGCCATTTCATGCAGGGCGCTGCTGGTCAGGCCCTAACAAGGTCGGATGCCTACGTGCTGATATCTGGAGATTGTTTATTCACTTCCAAGGCTACTGTCATAGGTAAGCTGGGGAGCTGGACTCCATGGTCAAGGACCCAGCGCACTCTGTGCACCCAGCGAAGTGTTCACTAACTGTAAATTTAGTCTAGAGTAAAAGTTCTTTGAAGATATAGCCACTTTAAGATGGGAAGACGTTGTGTAACCTTGTCACCTGGGGGGAGGACTCTGTTTAACTTACTCTATGATGATTAATAACATCACTAATGTTTACTTTTCTCTGAAAATGAAAGTCACAAAGGGAAACGGGAGGGCAGAGCAGTTCTTCGAGGAGACATCCCCGCTGCCCTCTGGAATTGCTGGCTTTTCTGTAAATAAAACTGTTGCTCTCATCCATCCACTTCTTTGTTGACTGGCTTGGGTGACAGGCCGATGGACTGCCCGGTCCGGCAGCATGGACAGCTGCACAATGTCCCCCCTTTCTGGAAAAGCCCTCCCCGCAGGCCTCAGGGTGTCAGGACTGCATTACTCCTGGAGCAGTGTGCCGATGGCCTCTGCCCAGGTGATCCTGCTTTCATCGGCAGCCCGAATGCTCTTCTTATAAGCTTACCCCCACCTTTGAGGACAAGTCAAGCCCTTCCTTTTCTTCTCCATGCTTTCCTCTTAGGAAACATCGGTACCCACAACTAGACATTCTCTTTGGTGAGGGCCTGAGACTGCGTCTGTCTGTCCTCTTCTGTGCACAGAGTACGTATCCACTGCCCACCATGGAGTGGACACCCACACACACGTGTCTAGTGAATGAGTTGAGTCCCACTCCACCCTCTAGTCTCTCACCTTCCATTCTACACCTGACATATCCACGTACGGTGCTGGAGAGTGGAGGGTGAGGCTGGACACGACAGGGTCCTGCCCACGAGGAACTCGCAATGCAGCCCAGTGTGGATACAAGACAGCAGGGGGTAAAGAGACAGCAGAGGAGGAAGAGTGGGGTAGGTGTGGATGATGCTCAGGGCACGTGCCAGGCTGACTCACTGGGAGACACAGTATATAAAACTGCACTACATTAACCTGAACTTCTAAGATGCTGCGGCATTAATGATGACATAAAGGCTTTATGGGCAGCATGAGCTGTGACCAAAATTTCTCTACAGGAAAATCAATAGAGACAGAATTACAGTGGTGATGGCAAGCATCTCCTCGGTTGCAGGGGGCCTGCTGGCATTTATAGCTGCCAGGAAAGGGCATTCACTTGGGAACATGAATGAGAAACCCTTGTTTACATCGAAAGGGGATTTTACTATTGAGAATGGCAGGAGCTCAGTGAGAGAGTCACAGGGAGCCTATTGATGGTTGGCTATAAGACAATGGGAATTGATACATCACATAGCTTGTTATTGTCTATGGGATAGAGGATTAAAGTCACTTTTGAAGTTTCTGATGCTTTTGGACAAAGCCACAAATTAATTCCAATAAGAGTCAATGCCTTCAACAAATGCAGATAAACGTTTATTTAGCCTTTGGAGGACAACTAATCACCCCAAAACCTAACAATTTAACGTAATAAACATCTATTTTTACTCACGATTCTTGGTCAGCGGGGTGACACAGGGCTGAGCAGGCTTGGCTGGGTGGTCTAGGACAGCCTCATTCATGCATTTGCATCAGGTGTGGCAATGACAATGAGGTGTGCATGGGTCTCTCATCATCCAGCAGCCTAGCTGAACCAACGTGGTGGTGATCACAGGTTCCCACAAGTAGCAAGAAAGAGCTACCCACAGGCTCAAGCATTTTTCATATCTCTGCCTATGACTCAGTTGCCACTGACCCCCATAGGTTATACAGCTTAGCCTGGAGTCATTGTAGGACGGGACTTCCAAAGGCAGAATAAAGGGAGGGGAACCCTGTTGCCACTTTTGCAGACAATTTGCCACAAATGTAATTTAATAATGTGTTTGGTGAACCTTTGCTTTGATCTCAGGAACACTCATTCAAAGCCCCTCTGGTGTTTTTGCCCCTAAACACAGAACCAGCTCTTCTCACCTGGCATAATGACAGATTCAGAGCTGGACTCAGTCATTCTGTTGACAAAAGACAGCTGAGATTTTCGGAAATTTGGTGTAGAACACCCCCCTTCATTCCCACCTAGACTCAGAACCAACTGAAAGAGAGTCATAGAAAGAAGAGGGAGTGTGGTTGAGGTCTGGGGGCCAGGTGCACCTGCCAACATGTCCACTGCCCGCATCCCTCCGAGGGGGCTGCCTAGAAAAGCTGTGGGTTGCTAGTGGGAGACCCCAGAGGCGGAAGGAAAGGTCAAGAGCATGCAGCTGTTTCTCTCAAACTTACAACATGGAAACTCTCAAGGCCCCTCCACCCAGTAGATAAGTCTCCCACCTTATTCTCCCCCACTAAGTAATTTTTAGATATTTATCTCTTAACGTAATGGTCATATCCATCAGTTCTACCATCTGCCAGGCAAGTGGCTCTCAAGACAATCCTGGTCAGACCATATGAGGACACTTCCTTGTGGGCTCCTCCCAGGGGTGCATGTGGGTAGAGCAGATCAGATTTTGTCCCCAGAAGCCACCAAAACAGAAAGCAACTCCCTGACTGCTCTGTACTAAAGTCTGAAAAGGAATTGCCTCTGTTTCCCATTCAAAATTATGTCCCGCCACAATGTCCAGTATGGATCACCAATGATATTAAAAACATGAAGATACTTCAAACATAAATGTCAATAGCACATTGACAAGGTGCTCCAGATCTGAAAATTCCTCCCTCCCATTGAGGTAAGGAAATGCCAGGTTCTACTTAATAAAGAGTCATAAAACCCAAAACAAGGTATCTGATAAAACAGGAGGCAGTGGAGAAGGCGGCCAGTTAGAACCAAGTTAGAACCCATAGGGTGACAAAAGACGACCTCAGGTTATCCTCACTGCTCATTGTACCTTGCTTATATTAGCGCATTAAAAAAAAAAAAAAAAAAAACCATCAGTGCCATGACATTTTACAAATGCCATGGCAACTCCTGGAAGTTACCCTATATGATTTAAAAAGGCGACAAATCCTCAGTTCCATGGATTCCCACCCTTTTCCTCAAAATCTTAAGAATACTCCTCCTTTCATTTAGCATAAAATTAAATTAAAGTTGCAAAATAAGAGCCTGGAAACTCACAAGGTGCTGCTCTGATGCTCCAAGAGCCACTGCTCTGCCTGTGGACCCAGAGCAGTGGGTTACTCACTTCTTGGTTACTTCAGTAAAATTTGCTTTTCCTTTTCTCTGGTGACTCACTCTTGAATTCTTTCCTGAGAAGAGTCGAGAATCCACTTGGCCTTCAGGTTGGACCCCAGTTTAGGGTCCACTTTCTTATATCATCATCATGAAGTCCCCAAAAGTAACCAACGTTCAAACAAAATAAGTCAATCTCTAAAACCCAAATTTGTTCTGATTACTGTTAACAGAATTTTTTAGTTTACACCTTCACTTGCAGTGGTAACCATTAATATAAAAAGATCCAGTGGAGTTTTCACAGTTTCCCCCAATGATCTAATCTTGCACAACTATAATGTAATATCACCACCAGGACAACAGCCTTAATGCAGCCAAGAAGCAGAATGTTTGTGTAACCGCAAAGATCCTTCAGGCTGCCCTTCTATGCATTGACTCACTGTTTCTTCACTCTCTTTCCCTCCTTAACGTTTGGCAAGCATTAATTTGACTTTAACTTTGCAATTTTATTATTTCAGGGATATATATGTATATATTAGTATAAACAGTTTGGAATAGGGATGTTTTATTCAGCACAATTTTCTAGAGTGTCATATGAGTGGTTGCACGTATCAGCATAGTTGGTGCCTTTCACTGATGAGTATGATTCAACGCTATGGATGTACCAGTTTGTTTAACCATTCGCCCATTGAAAGAAAATTGGGTTGTTTCTGGTTTGTGGCCCTTACAAATAAACCAATACAAATAAACTTCCATGTGCAGATTTTTGTGTCAACATCAGTCTTCATCTCTCTAGGGAAAATGTCCAGGAGTTTAATTCCTGGTTTGTACGGTTCCTGTATGTTTAGTAGCTCAAGAAACTGTCAAACTGTTTTCAGAAGCTGTTTGTACCATTTTACATTCCCACCAGCAAATAAGAGTGATCTAGTTTCTCCACATCCTGGCCATCGTTTGCTGCTGTCACTGTTCTCTATTTCAGACATTCTGATAGCTATTTCGTGATATCTCATTTGGTTTTAATTTGCATTTCCCTAATTGCTACCGATGTTGAATTGCTAATGATTTCCATCTACGTGTCTTTTTTTAATTAACTGTCTCTTTATAGCTTTTTGCCCATTTTCTAATTGTATTATTTTTGGTGGCATTTTTTACTGTTGAGTTTTGGTGGATATATGGTTTGCAAATATTTTCTCTTACTTCCCACATTGTGTTTCTATCCTTTTGACAAAGCAAAAGTTTTTGCTTTGTTTCAGAGCAAAGATTTACAATCCTGATTATAAATTATTATAATTATCAATTATTTCCTAGAATTTTAGGCGGTTCAAGTCTAAAAACTCTTTAGCCCAATGTCCCAAAGATTTTCTTGTGCATTTTTTCTAAAGTTTTATAATTTTATACTTTACTCTCATTTTGCATTAATGTTTGTATAAGATGTGAGATTTTAGAGGTCCATTTGGCATTTGGATGGTTAATGGCTCCCACATCATTTGTTTAAAAGGCTATTGTCCCTGCTAGTTTCACATTAGTATTGAGTACATTGGATACCTGCTTTTCTTTTCTTTTCTTTTCTTTTTTTTATTTTTACATATACATGTGTTAATTGGGTTTCCACTTTTGCCTTCACAGAATTTAAAAGGTTAAAATTTAATAACAATAACAATGTTTAAGATAAGGACTAGAAACAAAAACCACGTAAAGAATGAACGAAGGGTGGCACCTGTGACTCAAAGTAGTAGGGCACTGGCCCCATATGCCAGAGGTGGTGGGTTCAAACCCAGCCTTGGCCAAAAAAAAAAGAATGAACGAAGATAAACACATTCAGAAAAGAAAACAGACGATTACTGCATCAAAACATTAAGCAATATTAGTAATAATAATGCCAAGAAAGTAACGTTCACATTGTCAACTAAGACATTATAGAGTGCTTTGACTCTGAGGCTCAGTATGAAGTCATCAGTTAACTTATTTTTTTCCCAAAGTCTCAAAAAATAGACAACTAATATTATATAAATAAAACTAAAGGAGAGTTTAAAAAAAAACAGATCATGCCAAATCTTATAGACAATAGAAAAAGAAGAAATATTTCAAAGTCGTTCTACTTAATCTGGATACACCTGATATTGAAATTGCAGAAAATGTATTGTTATAAAGGGAAATTACAAATATATTTCACTTATAAGGGAGGATGCAATATCCTAAATAACATATTAACAAGTTGAATTAAAAATTAATGTTTAAGTAATGTACTTTGGTCAAAATTGAATCGAATTTATGCGAGAATTAGTCACTATTTTCTTTCCTTTTTTTTTTTGTTTTCTTTCCCTCACCCCCTCCCTCCTTCTCTCTCTGTTTGCTCTCTCCTTCCCCCATGCCCTGCTGTGTCATTAATTGTCACTAATTGTCCTCAAATCACAGTTGAATACACAGGATTCATGCTTCTCCATTCCTGTGATGTTTCACTAAGAATAATGTGTTCCACCTCCATCCAAGTTAGTACAAATGCTGCAAAGTCACCATTGTTTTTGATGGCTGAGTAATATTCCATGGTATACATATACCATAGCTTACCAATCCATTCCTGGGTTGAAGGATATTTAGGCTGTTTCCACATTTCAGCAATTGTAAATTGGGCTGCAATAAACAGCCTAGTACAAGTTTCTTTACAATAAAAGTAATTTTTTTCTTCTGGATAGATGCCCAGTAATGGGATTGCAGGATCAAATGGGAGGTCTATGTTGAGTTCTTTGAGCTGTCTCCGTATTTCCTTCCAAAAAGGCTGTATTAGTTTACAGTCCCACCAGCAGTGTAAGAGTGTTCCTTTCTCTCCACATCTGCGCCAGCATCTGCAATTTTGAGATTTTGTGATATAGGCCATTCACACTGGAGTTAGATGGTATCTCAGGGTGGTTTTAATTTGCATTTCTCTAATACTTAAGGATGATGAGAATTTTTGATACTTGCTTTTCCATTCTTGTGATACTTTACTAAGGAGAATCTTCTTCAACTCCATCCAAATTAATATTCAACTACAACTCAGATTTTACCTAACCAAAACAAATATTGTAACCTAATCATTTGTACCCTAATATCAATATGAATTTAAAAAAAAAACACAAATACTATTGCCCTCCACTGAACTTCCACCTTTGTGAAAAGTCAGTTGGCCCACCACTGGGTTTCTTCTTGTTCTGTTGACCCATGTCTGTTCTCCCACAAAGTGGCCATCCTTCCTCCAAGACCACAGAGTCCTGATTAATACAGCTCTATAATAAGTCTGGAAGTAAGTAGGGTGATTCTTCAACTTTACCCTTTTCCACAATTGTTTTTGCTAGTCTAATTCCATTTTTATGACTTTCCCCAAATTTATATGCCTTTCTATATAAATTTTAGTTCAAACTTGCTTACATATACCAAAAAAATCTTGTTGAGATTTTTGATGAGAACTGCATTTAAACCTGTATATTCGTGTGAGGAGAATTCTCACCTTTACTATGTTGAGTGTTCTAATTCATGAATACCTTCTGTGATGTTATTTAGATCTTTGATTTCTTTTATCAGTGTTTTGTAGTTTCAGAGTCAGGTAGATTTGCTTTGTTAGATTTACAGCTAAGTGTTTCCTTTCTTTGTTAACTTTATACGTTGAAATAGTTATATGTGTAATTTTAGTGCCTATGTATTCATTGCTAGTATATAAAAATACAAATGATTTTTATACAAAAAATAATTTTAACATGATTACTGTGAATTTGCTTGTTAGTTTTAGGTATGTATCTGTAGAATCCTTAGGATTTTCTACAGAGAAGATCACTTTGTTTGCATATAAGGACAATTTTATTTCTTTCTTTTCAATCTGCACACTTTTAAAATTCCTTTTCTTGCTTGATTGCACTGGCTAAAACATCCACAGTAAGACATTGAATGAGAATGGTGAGAGCAGACAGTCTTGCTTGTTTCCAATTTGAAGGGGAAAATTACAGTCCTTCACGACAAAGAATAATGTCAGCCACAGCATCTTTGTAGATGCTCTTTATCCATTTGAAGAAGTTCCCCTTTATTCTTAGTTTTATGGAAGTTATTTGTTAGTTTAATCATGAATAGATGTTGAATTATGTCAAATGCTTTATCTGCATCGATTGGTATGATTATATGCTTTTCTTCTTTAGTCTGTTAATATGATGGATGACATCAATTAGTTTTCAAATATTGCCCATCCTCTCCTATCTCTGGAATAAATCCCCCTTTATCATGGTATATAATTCTTTTTATATATTGCTGAGTTTCACTTGTTAATGTTTTGTTAAGGACATATGCATCTATATTCCTGAGAAATAATTGTCTGCAGTTTTGTTTTGTTTTGTTTGTTTTTACTATCTTTGTCTGCTTTGGGTTTCAGGATAATAATAAATTCATTAGATGAATTAGAGAATGTTTCTTGTTGTGTAGAATTAATTCTCTAATACATTTTTGGTAGCATTCTTCAATAAAATGATTTCAACCTGGAGATTTGCAGGCAAAAGGAGGTAGTTTTTAAATTATAAATTCCATGACCTTAATAGTTATAGTGCTATTCACACTCTGTCTTATATTAGGTGAGTGGTAGTAGTGAACTGGGCCATTCTCTCTATGCTACATAACTTTTATGTATAGAGTTGTTTATAGAACTCTTTTATTATTTCTTTGATGTCTACAGGACAAAACCCTTGTTTTATTACTGATATTGGAATTTGTGTCTTCTATCTTTTCTTGTCAATCTGGCAACATATTTATCAATTTTTAAAATCTTTACTATGGCTCTGTGCCTGTAGCTCAGTGTTTAGGGTGCCAGCCACATGCACTGGGGCTCGTGGGTTTGAACACAGCCCGGGCCTGCTAAACAAACAAACAAACAAACAACAAAATAGACAGGTGTTGTGGTGGGCAGCTGTCGTCCCAGCTACTTGGGAGGCTGAGGCAAGAGAATCGCTTGAGCCTAAGAGTTTGAGGTTGTTGTGAGCTGTGACGCCACAGCACTCCTACTGAGGGTGGCATAGTGAAACTCTGTCTCAAAAAAATAAATAAATAAATAAAACCTTTACTATGAACCCATTTTTTGTTTCATTGTTTTTTAATTATATTTGTGTTTTCAATTTCATTGATTTATATTCTTATCTTTATTATTTCCTTCCTTCTGCTTGACTTATATTCCTTTTGTTCTTCATTTTCTGGGTTCTTAAGGTCAGAGCATAGATTATTGATCCCTGCTTTTTCCTATTTTCTAATGTATGGATCTAGTGGTATCGATTTCCCATTCGGCATTGTTTCAGCTGTGTGTCCTTAAATTTTGATAAGTTGTATTTCCATTTTTAATTTTTTTTGTCAGTTTAGTGTCTTAATTTTAATCTCTTTTGTGATTTTCTTTATGACCACGGATTATTTAGAAGCATGTCTTTTAGTTTCTACTCTGCTGGTCTCCACCTTTAAATTGGTGTATTTAGATCACTTAACATTCAGTGTAACTACTGACATGTTAAGACTTACGTCTGTCGTTTTATGTTATTTCTGAGGCCGTTGTTATTTTCACACAAGTCTGAGATGCATGAGGTAAAAATAAAATCCATGAAACTCGACCATCTCATCCCTCAGTCCTGAATTCCCTAGCCAGTCTGGCTTCTTAAATCCACCTTTAAGAATCTTCCTGAAATGTCACTTTCTATAAATGTCCAGGATTTTTAGTTTTACTTAGCTAAAGAAAGAGGGGAAAGTTTGTCTTCCACAACTTCCTAAAAGCAGACTGTTTAAAGAATTTTATGGCATTCCCCTACTTCCAATTCTGCTCAAATCTATGCTTCATTTTTTTTTCATCTTAATAATTCCTTAATGTTTAGCGAATGTTGGCATTCCTTCAGCAGCAGGACGTGGGCTGTCTCCCTCTAATCAGGAAACTGTGTAATTTCTTCAGCAAGCCCAAAGTCAAATTTATCCAGCCCATGATCTCTGGCCTCGTTTTTATAATGGGTATGAACACTTCATAAAGCACACAGAAGTATCACTATATTGGCCTCATAGCTGCAAAATGAAAGAAAAAAATATTCCCCAGCTTTTAGATGCTAACCCAGATAATATGTGTTCCTGGAGAAAAATGTGCCAGTCTCCAACTTCCAAATGACATATGCCCCAAACTCAATGGCATTTGAGGGAAGGCTGGGAGGGAGATGAAAGTCTTTCTTGTCGCAGCTTTCTCAGCAGCAGTCCCTGGTTACTCCCCACAACCCATGCACACAACACACTTTGCGCAGGATGGGTAAGTGTGGAGGAGAACATTAGATATACTGGATTGGAGGAGGAGAAGCTTCGTCCTCACAGGAGGAAGAATCAGGGAGAGATGGGGAAGAGATGCAAAGGGCCAAATCCAAACCTCATGCACATGTGAGTTCAGAGGCAGGACAAGGCCCCGAGGGCACGATGGCTACAGGGAGGTCCCGAAGGAGAAGGCTTGAGTGCAACCTTAGGAAATGAGTAGCCAAAGAAAGGACTTCAGAAGGAAGAAACTTCACAAACCTTTGCAAATAGCAGCACTTTGCTCCAATAAGGAAATCTTCCCATCGCTTCTCAGCCTTTTGGCTAAGATCAAGTGTGTAGGAAATCTTCCCAATTTGAATACCTCCCCACTAAACAGGGGGCATAGTTGGTGTCCTGGGGGCCAGAGCAGAGTGGGCAAACTCTGCCCCTGCCCAGCCCAAGGCCCTGTCTGCACACACTTACAGATTTCTCCTCTGTCCTTCATTGCTACCTCAACCTCCTCTTGATTCAAGACACGTGCCTTTTTCCTACACTGCTGAAACTGTAAGCAGGTCTCCTGGAAACCTGCCTGGCCTCTTACAATTGGTCTTCAAACTGGGCCCAGACTGATGCTTAAAATAAGCAAACACATGTGATGATGCCAGTAATTTGCTTAAACTCTTGAGTTCATAAAAACAAAAAAATGAACAAACAAAAACAACAACAACAAAAAAACACAGGACAAAACCTCCTTGTGAGGGGGGTACACAGCTTCTGTCAATCTGTCACTTCCCTGCCCCAACCTCTGCAGTCACTGCAGCCTCCTGGGCACCGTTTCTCTCTCTGCTCCACTTGCACACCATCTTCTAGTCTTTCCGAATCACTCTGCTCCTCCCTGTCACAGTGCCTTTGCACATGCCGTTTCCTTTGTCGGAAATGTTTTCTTCCCCCTTTTACTTTATTAAGCCAGATAGCAGCTGAAGAGTCGTGTTCTCAACAAAACTTCACTTGATCCCCCTACTTTGAGTGGGCCTGTTCAATGGTACACGCCACTATCTTCAACTACTGTCTCTCAGCCAGGCTAAATCCTACAAAAACAAGAAGCATTTCTTTCTTGCATGACAATTGTAACAATTCTGTTTACTATCAATTACTTAGCTAATTACTTATTTAATATCTTTTGAATGAATGAATGAATCTGAGACAGATTTGTTTTTAACTAATTAACAAGCCATTAGTGAGAATGCCTCCTCTATGGCAGCCCCGTGCTAAATAGTGTGCACGAAAACAAAAAGAATGGCTTTGTCTTGTGATGCAGTGTCAAAACAAGAAATACACTATGTTCCCACTTGTAAAAGCCCGCACCTGTACGGGAGAATAAAACTGCCATCCCCCACCCTTCCCCTACCCTGGAAAGCACGGCTCTCTTCTGAGAAGCAAACTCTCTCTGAGTTGACCCTAATGCTGTGATTTATGTCCTGGCCCCTTCACCCAGTGACTTATTCTAGGAGATGGATGGCCTGTTTTCCGCAACCTCTGGTGCTGTCTCCTAATTAAAGTGGGCTCAGCAGGGCTGGTGAGCTCAGAAAGCCTTACCAGCAGGGGCCCCTGAAGTAATTCTACATGGAAAACTGAGAGGACTTCAAAGGTCAGACTTCCCGAGGACACCAGATACACCTGCAGAGGCCACTCTCTGTGGCAGCCAGTGTCCAGAGCTGTGGCAGGTTGAGGGCAGAGACTTCCCCTTCAAGCAGTAGCTGGTGCAGAGAATAAGAGTCACCAATGCCAGCTCAAGGTTAAAAATTCAGACACACCCGGACACATACCTTCACCAACTATGTGACTAGGATGTGTTTTCACCTGAGCCCTGAGTTTCTTCACACATAAAATTGATGTGAAAACAGGCCTGTCATGGCTGGAAAATGAGATCATCCATATAAAGTGCTCAGCAAAGGGCCTGGGACAGAGCAGCCCTCACTCAGTGCTAAAACCCACGGACCAGAGTGGAGGGGCCAGCCTGGGTTTCAATGCAGGCTGGTTGCATCCTAACTGTGGCCTCAGGCAAGTCTCTGGGATAATTGGGCTGTGAGAGTTCACAGCATCTTAGCCATGGAAGAGGAGAGTCATGACAGAGTTTCAACCTCACTAAAGATCATGAAAGCTCCTGCGTATGCAGCCTCAGCTCCACGCCCAGTGCCTCTGACACTCTGCCGTGGTCATTCCGTCCATTCTCACGAGAGGCAGAAGTCCCTCAGGGGGAAGCCCTTGCAAGGATGGAATGTTCATACTTGGGTCTCGGTTGTTTAACTATTGTCAACAAAAGGCAGCCCTGAGAAACCACCAACTGCCTCAGCCAAGGTCGGGAAGAGAGGAAAGTCCCAGGGCAGCAGGACTGGCTCAGTGCCACTCCCACGGCCCCTGGGCAGCCTGGCTCCCATGCCTGCCTTTAGTTTCCTTTCTTCCTACCATGCCCCATGTTCTGTGACTCTTCTTGTGGGAGAGGTAAGCAGTGTGGAAGGGCCTATTCTTCTCCCTCAGGGCTCCTCTCTCCTGGTGAGAATTAGTCTAAGTGTCAAATGCACATGGCTAATTCCTCACTGGCAGGAGCTGCTAAGAAGCATGAAAAGTGGGTCAGCTCATCAGAGTCATTCATCCTAAGGGAATACATGTCTACATAGGAGAAAAATATGTTAATTTGGTGAGAAAATAAATGTGTCTCAATGAATCACGGTTGCAAAGGAGTTTAAATCACTCATGTGTTCATGCATGCATTAATTCCTTCAGTCATTCATTTAACAAAACATAACTGAGTGTTAAATCAATGCATATTTTGTTAAACACTGTTTTCATAAAAGGGTGCCTGAATGCTTTTTCTGTGTCTACTGAAGGGATCATATAATCCTTGGTTTTGCATCTATTTTAACATAACACAAGTGTGTGTTAAATGAATGAATGAATGCATGCATGAATACGTGTTGCAAAGTACCAGCCTAACACAGTATGCTGGGAAGAGCAAACAAAAAGGGAAAAGGGGAGGACCACATAAACCACGTGGTGCAAAAGGAGATAGGGGGCAACCTTGTCTGGCTCCACTCCTAAGCAGGAATGCTTTCAATTTTTCCCCGTTCAATATAATGTTGGCTGTGGGTTTGCATATATACAGCCTTTATACTTTGGAAGTAGTTCACATCCACACATATTTTTGCTAAGTATTATTTTCATAAAAGGATGCTTGAATGCTCTTTCTGTGTCTACTGAAGGGACCATATAGTCTCTGGTTTTCCATCTATTTTGTGGTGGATTACACTTACAGATTTGCATATGTTGAACCATCCTTGCATCTCTGGGATGAAGCCCACTTGGTCATGGTAATTTATTTATTTATTTTTTTTATGTATAGCTAGATTTGGTTTGCTAAGATTTCATGGGGAATATACATTTCTATATTCATAAGGGCTACTGACCTGTAGTTTTCTTTTTTAGTTGTGTCCTTTTCTGGCTTTGGTGTCAAGGTGATACTGGCTTTGTAGAATTAGTTAGGGAGGTTCCCTTCCCTCTCAATGTTAAGGAATGATTTCTGCAGTATAGGCATAAGCTCTGCCTTGTAGGTGTGGTAAAATTTGGGTGTGAACTGTCTGGTCTAGGACTATTTTTGATGGGAAGTTTTTTTTATTATTGCTACCTCATTTTCAGTGCTTGATAGTGATTGGTCTGTTGAAGAGCTCTATATCTTTCCATTGACCCTCAGGGAGGTTGCATATTTCCAAAAATAGAGCAATCAGGCAAGAGAAGGAAATCAAGGGTATCCAAATGGAGAAAGAAGAGGTAAAATTATTTCTCTTTGCTGATGACATGATATTATATCTAGAAAAACCACAAAGATTCAACCAAGAGACTCCTGGAATTTATAAATAAATTCAGTAAAGTTTCAGGCTATAAAATAAATTTACACAAATCAGTAACTTTCATATACTCCAACAAACAGTCAAGCTGAGAATCAAATAAAAGATGTAATTCCTTTCTTGGTAGTGACAAAGAAAATAAAATACCCAGGAATATATTCAACAGAAGAGATGAAATACCTCTTTAGGGAGAATAATTAAACACTAAGGAAATAAATTTCAGAGGATATAAACAAATAAAATTCTTTTTTTTTTTTTTTTTTTTTTTTGCAGTTTTTGGCTGGGGCTGGGTTTGAACCCACCACCTCTGGCGTATGTGGCCAGTGCCCTACCCCTTTGAGCCACAGGCGCTGCCCAATATAAACAAATAAAAAAATGTACCATGCTCATGGATAGGAAGAATCAACACTGTTAAAATATCTATATGACCCAAAGTGATTTACAGATTCAATGCAATTCCCATTAAAATACCAATATCATTTTTTGCATATGTAGAAAAAATAGTTTCATGCTTTGTATGGAACCAGAAAAGACCCTAAATAGTAAAGGCAGCCTTACATAATAGGAACAAAGTGGAAGGTATCACCTTACCAGACTTCAAGCTATGCCACAAGGTTATAATAATCCAAACAGCATGCTACTGGCCCCCAAACAGAGACATAGACCTGTAGAGCAGAACAGAGAACCCAAAAATGAATTCATCCTCATATCTCCATCTGATTTTTGGCAAAATAGATAAAAAACGTACATTAAGGAAAAGAATACCTATTCAATAAATGGAGCTGGAAAATTTGAATAGCCACCTGTAAAAGACTGACACAGGATTCAAACCTCTCACCACTGACAAAAACTAACCTGTGCTGAACTTCAACCTAAGGTAGGAAACTATTTTGAAGAAACTCTTATAGACATTGGGGTAGGCAAAGAATTCATAAAGAAGACTCTAAAATCTATCACAGCAACAATAATAAACAAAAGGGAACTAATCAAACTAAAAAGCTTCTGCACAGCCAAGGACACAATCGAAAGAGCAAGTAGCCCACAGAATGGGAGAAAATATTTGCAGATGATACGTCTGATAAAGGGTTGATAACTAAAATCTACAAAGAACTCAAGCTAATCAGCCAGAAACAACAAAACAACCCCAATAAAAAGTAGGTAAAACATATGAATAAAAACTTTCAAAAGAAGATACAATAATAGACAGCAAACTCATGAAAAAAATGCTCAATGCCTCTCATCGTTAGAGAAATTCAAATCAAAATGACAATGAGATATCACCTAACTCCAGTGAGAATGGCTCATATTAGAACATCCTAAGACAACAGGTGCTTGTGTAGATGTGGAGAAAAAGGAAATCTTACACACTGCTGGTGGGAATGCAAACTAGTGCAACCTTCATGGAAAACTGTATATGGAGATCCCTTAAAGAACTCAGAGTAGACCTACCATTTGATCCAGCAATCCCACTGCTTGGTATATACACACAAAGGAAAAACTGTCATTTTATAAAAGGATGCCTACACTCGAACATTCATAGCAACACAATTCACCATCGCAAAGATGTGGAAACAATCCAAGTGCCCCACCAACACATGAACGGATTAATAGAATGTGTTGCATGTGTACTATGAAGTACTACTCAGTCATAAAAAATGGCAGTCCAGTATTTTTTTGGACAACTTAGAGGGAACTGGAAAGCATTCTTGTAAGTGAACATCACAGGAATGGAGAAACAAACACATGTACTCAATACCAAACTGGAACTAATCTATCAACATGTAAGTGTATATATGGAAGAAAATCTAAATGAAAATCAAGCTCAGAGAGGGTAGAGAAGGGAGTGAGTAAATTCATACTTACTGGGTACAGTTTTCACTATCTGACTGGAGAGCACACTTACACGTATAGCTTTGATTCAACCTGGGCAAACACAAAGTACATAAACAAAACTCCTATATCCCTTGACATTCTGACATTTAAAAAAGAAAGAAAGAAAAAAGAAAAATAAACCCCATAGTGCAAAAGGAAGTGACCTCGGTTTGAATTTATATTCTGCTATTTACCTGCTGAGTAGCCTGGAAGGAGCTACCTAACATCTCTGAACCTTAGTTTCTTCATCTGTCAAGTGGGAATGATGGTAGCTACCACCAGAGTATTCCACAATAAATAAAAACTGATGTCATCATTATCATTATTATCAGTATTGTTAAAAAGAAAAGAAAAAAAGGAAAAAAATAAACAAGGCCAATCTGGTGTTGGCTATGATTTCACAGAACTCTCTCTTTCTAGAATGAAAGAGAAGAAAGTCAAAGTTCAATTTGAAGACATTCACAGGACGGAGACTCAGTGGTCATAGTAGCAAGCAAGGTGCTACTTTCTTCCCTCTAGAACTTTTATAATTTGATTCCACAATCTGGGGACTCTTCCCAAGGCCACTATTGACGACAGGGGACAGAATACCTTGCATGTGTTTGACAGTCTGAATTTTGGCCTGATGTGTCCACTCAACACAGAGAAGCAAATGGGAAACATTACATGCCCAGTTTACTGGTGCGGATTCCAGACTCAAGGACAGAGGCACCTTGTAAGGCTTACATGAGCAGGCTCCACCCCAGCGGCTGGGTGAGAGCCCCTGACACTCTGCTATGATGCTACAGGGCAGCTTCCTCACCCCAGTTCACACAACTGTCAGGAACCAACACCATCAATATTCTACCATTTATTACTCAGTTTTGTGGTCCTGAGAAAATAAAACTTAGTAGGCATCTAGAGAATACCCGCTTCACAGAGGCCGGAGACTGACGAAGCAGTTAGAATCAGAGTGCTCCACAAGCGGAGCATAAATCACCAAAGAGAGATAAAAATAAGTATGCCCAGGGATGTATAAACAAGACGACAGCTCGCCTCCTCTGCTGGGCCCTGATTCAGCACACAAACATTTTTAAAATAACATCATCAGTATACCAATGAAGGCTGATCACTTTTGGGTGCTCATTATATGCCAGACATTATGCCAAAATTTTTAATCCATTCTATTATGTATCACAACAGCTGTGTGAATCCTTGTCATCATTTTACAATTGAGGGCACAGAAGGATCAGAGATGTCGAGCTACCCATGCAAAGACACACAGCTGGTGAAGTCAGTGTTTGATCATGAAGCTTCTTACTTACAGCAGGTTCTTCCCACTGAAACAGCTGCTTCTATATTGTGGTTCTCCCATGGTGGCCATTCTGTTTCACTGGAGAGCAACAATATGGTATGGTCAGTACTTTATGTTTTGCAAAGGCATCTCCTGACTCAAAAGTCAGAGCTGACCCCTCTTACACGAATTAATAGTATTATGATTATGAACTTAGCTACACTGGTTTGCAGTGTGTGTTTTAGCAGGAACGGTGCTTAGAAAATGCCTAACAAAGAGATATTTTCATTTAATGGCTGTAGGAAGGGCCTGGTATTCCACTAATTCTGGTTTTGCTACTCTTTCATGATTTTTTCTTTTTTACTTCACTAAAAGGTATGATGAATTCTACTTTAAAGTATTTAAAATTTTGCCAGGCATGACGGCTTATGCTGCAATCCTAGGACTCTGGGAGGCCAAGGCAGGGAGATTGCTTGAGCTCAGGAGTCTGAGACCAGCCTGAGCAAGAGCGAGACCCTGTCTCTTAAAATACTAGCTGGGCGTTGTGACAGATGCCTATAGTCCCAGCTACTTGGGAGGCTGAGGAAAAAGGATTGCTTAATCCCAAGAGTTTGAGGTTGCTGTAAGCTATGATGTCATGGCACTCTGCCTAGGGTGACAAAGTGAGACAAAAAAATTTTTTAATCCAGCTGTATTTGACTGCCTGAGAATGGGTTACCTTCCAAGTTCCAGATACAGGCAGAAGGAGTGTCCACATGCTAGATCTCATGCTGCAGGCCAGGCCTGTTATCACCATTTTATAGATGTGGACATTAAGACCCTAGGGACTAAATATCTTCCAGAAGACTTCACATTTAATTAAATAATGGATTTGAATTTGAACCCAGGACAGACTGACTCCTTGTACTACCACACAATCTACCTTCATACAGTTTTCCTTTACCAGGGATCACTGATAAAGTACTAGGGCCATGATATTTTGTAAATATCATTAAACTTGACTCAACTCAGAACTCTAAAATTTGCTTAGTCATGATGATGATGATAGTCTGGCCACACCTACTAAGAAACATCTGGAGAGGCCATGGTGGGAAGTGGAGTATACCTCTCTGTAGAATAACAAACGCTAGGAACCCGGCTTTTGTTAAAACCTAAAGAGAGAGTATCCATCAGCATGGCTTTCTGGGCTGTGGGCTGAGCGCCTGGACACCCTTTATGGCAGGGAACGTTCTGCTTTGCACCCCAGCACAGATTTCAAAAGCTTTCTCCCCACGAATTGCAGACGTTCGACCTCACAGTTTCTTCATTTCTACCTTCATTCTTGCTCTGTCTCTGTGTGTGTGTGTGTGTGCACAAGCCAGCAGAGGCCACCTGGATTATCCAGGGTGTGGACCGTCACCCAAAAGACCACCATGGTAGCTAAGTAGTAGATAGGAAATTTTTATTGATGATATCAGTTTGAAAAACGTGTAGAAAGAGGTTCTGAAGTGTGCCAAAAGGTATTTTCTCTTAAAAGAGGGAAAGGACAGTTGGGTTTTTATGCCTCACTGGATATGAATCATACAATGGAGTCATACATATTCAGCAGGTTTGGGGAAGAGGCTATACATATTTATGAAGGTAGCTGAGGGCATATATATAACATATATCACATGTTCACTTTGGGCTGGGGTTTTAACATTAAAATGAGGTGGAGTTTGACTCTTCACACCAAAAGGTGAACTACAGGACACAAAGACAATTTAGGTGCAGTCTCTATAGGCTGATTGAAACTGCTTTTTAGAAAGTATAATATAAGCAATGAATGTCTGCAATTGCTGATCAAAAAAAGTATTTTTAAGGCCATTCTCTGTCCAATCAGAGTTGTGGTGGTCAGGGCTGTGAATCAGAGTTAGGAGGCATCTGACAATTTTTCTGAAAGCTCTTATCATTACGGAGTTTAACAAGAGTTTGATGTTTCCTATAGCCATAGGAATTTAGGAAGTTGCCACGCCAGCTGAGTCCTGAATGCTGGAACTGTAGGTTATTAATCAGGTCCATCTTACTTGATAAAGGGGCACCTATTTTGATCGCTCAGATCACGAGACTGTGATACCACACCAGGAGCTTTGTCCGCTGCCCAGGAGGAAGTCAGTTCACTGAGGCAGCAAGGGTTTAATATTGCAAGGTGCCAAGTGAGGACATGGGAGAAATTTCTGAAATTCATCTCCCTGAGAATTTAGAGTCTAAGCTTTTTAAAGGTAGTTTTCCAGACAAAGGACTAGAGAATTGGGCCTTTTGATTGGCTAAGGATGAACTCACAAGGTAGACAGTTGAATTTGTCCCCTTGGCTGAGACAGTTATTGGGTAAAGGACCACTTTAAAGACCAGTCTTAGATTTTATAATAGTGATGCTATCTATAGAAGTGATTGGGGGAATCGGAAATCCTACACCAGTCACGGACACCTGACTGGTAAGCAGTAAGCAATTACAGGAAGGCAAGCTATGAAACAATAGCTGGTCAGCTTTTAGCAATGTCTGTGTTTCTATGGATATCAGATGCTTACCACCGTTCTTGCCTTCTAGCCTTACTTTACTTTAGTGTAGGCAGTTTCATGACCCTCACCACTGCTTTTTGTTCCTGGGATATGGGCTGGGGTCTGACCCCACACCTCAGGTATCCCATTATGCCCCCATCTTCCCTTCCTTGGTATGCATGCACCTGCTTTCCACATTTAGGAATATCTGCATTAACTTCCCTTAAGACCCAGAATCAACATCCATCTCCTCACAATGCTGGTTCTTCTCAGTCACCTGTTGTGTGACTCAACAGCCCACATGTCGTGAGGCTAACACCACACTGACTTTTTTGTCCTTGACTGAGTTAAGCTTAGTAGAACCACGGCTTCTGCTCATGGTGCTCTGTCCCAGGCCCCCTCCTTCATCACACCTGCTGTGTTGCACTGACCGTGGCTATCACACCCTGACATCATTCATCTATGACTCTATTTGTTCACTGAGTGTATGTCAGCCATCACAAGAGAACTGGGAATGGGCCATGGAAATGCCATGGCACTTAATAAAAATGTGCACAGCAAAAGAATGCAGCTGCTTATAGTAGCAAATAGCCCATTTTTAATTTCCTTTCTTAATTTGTTACAGAATAACTAAGGCTCCTATCCTTATACGAATTATATGAATCAGCAGATAGCTATTTACCTTTACCCCTGGACCTTGAGTCTACTAAAGGTAAGACAGTGTCCAGGCTGTGCCTATTCCTGGAGGTTGCACAGAGTCTGACTCAAGAGACACACAACCATCATAAAACAAGTCATGGGCCGGGCATGGTGTCTCACATCTGTAATCCCAGCACTGGGAGGTCAAGGTGGGTGGATCTCCTGAGCTCAGAAGTTCAAGACAAGTCTGAGCAAGACTGAGAACCCTCTCTACTTAAAACAGAAAAACTAACTGCATGTTGGGATTGGCACCTATAGTCTCAGGAGAATGAGGCAGGAAGATCACTTGAACAGGAGTTTGAAGTTGCTCTGAGCTATGATGTCACTGCATCCACCCCAGGGCAACAGAGTGAGACTCTGTCTCAAAAAAAAAAACAAAAAAAGAAATAAAGAAAAAGAAAGAATGAACATGAATAGTAGAAGTACCAGCAACATAATTAGGTATTGAGAAAAGTAGCATACTTTTGGCAAGGGTGAGGAGGGAAAAAGATGAATAAGTAAATCTAACATATTAAAAATGTAAAAATAGATTAAAATCGTATGTTATGAAAAATTTTCAAATGTGGTGTATTAGTTAACAAAGAAATCAGACAAAAAATACACATTGCATGAGTCCCTTTATATATGGTTCAAAAATAGGCAGACTTAATCTATAGTGTTTAACATCAGGATGCAATAACTTGGAAGGTGCCACCACCTACAGAGAGAATTTTGAGGGTACTTCTGTGATGTTGACCATACTGGGCTTCTCAATCTGGATCCTGATTATAATGCTGTATTAATCCTGTGGAAATTCATCAATCTGTGTGCTTATTAGAATTTATGTTATACTAAAAAAAAGTGCAAAAAAATGAAAGTGAAATAAAGAATTTTCAGACTATGTTCCCCTCATGCCTACACTAAAGGTGCTTTGTAGGCAGGAGGAAAATGTCGCAAGGTGGAAGCTCAGTTTATCAATTACCTTTTCTGCATAACAAACAAAGCTAATACCTCAGTGAGTTACTATCATCCCATCTTTGTTAATCCCTTTGCCCGCAGCACACTAGCTGCTGAGAAGCCTATGAACCCACACAGCCTCCTGATTAAGGATTGGCAGTAGCAGCATCTGAGCAAGCAAGCTACCTGTAGGCCTAGTAACTGACCTGCCAGTAACTGCCAGCACAGGTATCAGCATGCACCACACTGTGGCACAAAGATAAGCATGCTCTACCCACAGCAGCCACCAGTGGGGCTGAAGATGGGCTCACCTGGCCCCCAGTTCATAGCAAAACTTTACTTGCTTGAGGTTTGAGCTTTTTCAATAGATGTGCTTGGGTCTTTCACTAAATTTAAGACATTTCAACCATCCTATTTCAATATTTCTAATACTCTTTTGCCTCACTCTCTTTCTCATTTTCTTCTGGAACTTTGATATCATAGAAAGGATGGGTCTTCTTTTCACGATCATTATTCCACATATAGCTGAGGCAGTGTTTTCTTATTTTCAGGATGGTTTTTGCACCTGGGTCAGATTGGATGAATTCTCTTCATGTGTGCTCACATCCACCAACTCTAGCTCCATCATTTCCACTCTTCCATTAAGCTCTGTCTGTAAGTTTGGCTTTAAATTTTTATTATTCTTGGTGCTGTATAATTTCCAGTTAGTTTTTTTTCATAGCTTCTATTTTTCACTAAGCTATTCATTTGCTTCAAGATATTTTCTTTTGTAATGTTTTTATTATGGCTGCATTAAAAGGATGGTCAGATAATTACAACATCTGATTCATCCAGCACGGGTGTCAGTTAACCACCACTAATAAAAACCCTAACCCACCAAAGAAAGCACAGATATCACTGATGCTATTTACAACCAAAGAAATATGGAGTCTGTACTACTGTATATACCCAGAATCAAAGCCAAAGATCCCTACCCAACCAACACAAAGATACATCTTTAGGAAAAGTCCTGCCCAATGTAAGTAAATTCAAAAGTAGAAAGAAGCAACAGTAACACCCAATGTGTAGATATCAGGACACAGAAAGCATGAAAAAGCAAGGAAATATAATACTTCAAAAAGCCCCACAATTTCTCTAGAAATAGATTTTAATCAGGGCGGCACCTGTGGCTCAAATGAGTAGGGCACCAGCCCCATATGCCTGAGGTGGTGTGTTCAAACCTAGCCCCGGCCAAAAACTGAAAAAAAAAAAAAAAATAGATTTTAATCAAAAATAAAATTTTAAAATCTCAGATAAATAATCCAAAATACTGATTTTAAAATAGTTTAATGATATACAACAGACTTTGCAGAAAAATAATACAAAGAAATCAGAAAAACAATTTAGGATATGAATGTGAAATTTACCAATGAGATAAATACTTTTAAAAAGAAACAAATAGAAATTCTGGAATTGAAGAAAATACAAAAATGCATTCTCAAGCTTCAATAACAGACTATATCAGGCAGGAGAAAGAACCTTAGAACTTGAAGGACAGGTCTTTTGAAATAATGCAATCATATAAAAATTTTAAAAAATAAAGAACAGAAAAGAATGAGCAAAGCCTTCATGACATTTTGGACAACATAAAGTGAAAAAAATTATTAATTATCACTAGCATCAGGGGTAATAAACAAAGAAAAGATTATAAAAGATATTTAACAAAATAGTAGATAAAAACTTCCCTAGTCTAGCAAGAGTTTTAGGCATGCAGATAGAGAAGGCAGATACAATACGAAAAGGTCTTCCCACTGAGATGCTATAATCAGACCATCTAAAGTCAAAGTTAAAGAGTAAATCCTAAAAACATCAAGAGCAAAGCGTCTAATTACTTGCAAGGGAAACTCCATTTCCCTAGCACCAGATTTATTAGCAAAAACCTTACAAGCCAGAAGAGAGGAAGATATAATCATAGTACTGAAAGAAAAACAAATACTACCACCCAAGAATATTATATCTAGCAAAATTGCCATCATAAATTAAGGGGAAATAGTCATTCCCAGAAAAAAATATGTGCTGAGAGAATTCACTACCACCAGGCTGACCTCACAAGAAATGCTGAAGGGAGTCCTAAACTCAGAAGCACAGGATGATATTTACCATCATGAAAACACTTGAAAAGTATAAAACATAGAGAGAAAGAACTCAAAAAATATTACTACAGAAATCCACCAAACAATGGAAAACTATAAGAGAAAAGAAAAGGACAAAAATATATGTATAACAACCAGAACATTACTAGCAATGTGACAGAAACAAAGCCTCAACTATAAGTAATAGCCTCAGGGGACAGAAAGTGGTTGTAGCTAAAGGGCTGTTCTCAAAGGTCTTGGAGTCCATTTCCTGCATTGACCACACTTTACTTGCAGAGTTACTTGATTAGGCCCAAATCCTTGCCCTGTGGAGTTTGGCCCAACATCCCCACCACACCTCCCCCTGACCCACCTGCCACCATAGATCTCTGTGAGGGCACATGCCAAGCCTTCTTGTAATTATTTATCTCTGCTCTCTGTTGCATTCCCAAGACAGAAGGCACCTGGCCAGAAGACAGTGCTCTATCAGATTTGCTCTTAGAGCTATCTAATGAACTGTAAAGGACTCTTATAAAATGGCAGTGAGCAGTTGAGAGCAGGGCTCTAAAGGACAATAAAACAGGTGCCTCGGAAAACCATGATTCATTGTCCAAGCCCCCTGAAGCAGCTCCTAATCTCCCCGCAGTGCACTGCAGAGCCACACAGTCGCTCGCCACTTCTGGGGCAACCCACACTGCTGTGGAGTGACCACACACACCTGTGGGACTCTGCGCGGTTCCTCTCATCACTGGCCATGCAGTGTGGGACAGAATATTCCTCACCACCCCAGGGACCAAAGGAGTCACAGAGAGTGAATGAACAATTTTCATGCTGGACATCACCACTGCATCTCCATTTCGGTGGGATTCATAACATTAGGGAATTGAGTAGAGAAGATCTGTTGTATTCAATAAGAAGTCCAATAGCTATCAGCCAGGCATTATGATTTCTTCCTTTAGAAAAAAGTTTGGAAATGTCTCCCTTCCATTTTCCCCTTCACCATTAATGCTAGATTACTCCTGCCATTGCTGTGTATGCAACACAGCACCCTGGATTGCCCCACCCCCCCTTTCTCTGTGACATAGAAGCTTTTTTGTTAATGCTAGACGATATGGCAACCTGGCCTTCAGAACTCCATTGTCGTGCTTTCTTTCTCTTGGAAAACTAGGCAGGCACATCCTAGAGAGCAAGGCGATGATGTTAGAAACAGGTGCGTGAAGACAGCAATGGTAAACAACACTGTTGGGTTATTTTATCAAGAGATGGCACCTGCATTAGCTAATTCAATCCTCACACTTTTCAAAGCCAACAAACTATCTATTAATGTTCCCTTTTATAATGGAGGAAATTGAGTCACAGTGATACTGAGTGATTTACCCAAGAGCACAAGATTTTTGGGCGGCAGGCTGGGTTTTGAAACTGGGTCCACCCATTCCAAATCTAAGACATTTGCTCAGATCTTCCTTTGTGAGAATAAGTTTAGCATGGATATTACTGGACATTCTTTATGATATAATTTAAATGAGCATATATTATGCACATCATACACGGCATCTAATTGGTGTGTGTGAGTGTGTGCACGCACTTGCACCATGTGTGTGCACTCCCAGGGTGTGCATGCTGTGGAGAGACTTCAAAAATCAAACTGCAGCTCCTGTCTGTTTGAACTCTTGATTGACAGACCCTTGTTACAATTTTATTTAACGCTGAAACTGAGGTTTCGCTATGTGCATATGTCTGTTCAGATACAGCAGGAAAATGAAACAAGTGGGCCCAAAAGAAAGAGCAGGGAGCTCACAGGCACTGATCCAATCTCCGCCAAGAAGGGCAGCCTGGTCCAAGGTCACAGAAGCCTCTTCCTCTGACCCTAACGCAGGTACTGGGCCCACACATCTCTATGAAGGGTTTGTGTTTGAGTCACAGCACAGTGTATTTCACATAGCAAGTGGTCGGCACCTGCTGATGTGATAGTTCAAGAGTTTATTTTCTTTCATGTAGTTTCTTAGAAAATTCTATGTTTAAAAATAAGCCTTTGTTGAAGAAGAGATTCTAGCACAACGGATGGAAAAATGCACATCAAAGAGTGGTGGGTTATTCCCAAATTTGTCAGTTTGCTACTAAGTCTGGCCCCAGTCTTTTGGTTTTAGGAAACAAGACACAATTAAGAAGGGCTTAAAGGTAGATTTTGTTTTCCTGGCTTCAAGTTTCTGCTCTGAAAGAGCAAACATTCAGACTTCACTCCTGAAGCCTGTTTTTGAGAATGTTATTGATATGTTTTTCTTGCCCCATCTTTGTCTCTTTTAAGTGCGTTTCCCATTTATTTGATCTCTGTCACATTACAGGCTCTCTATACTGTCCGCATTCCTTGGTTTTCTTCTCTTATCTAAGAGCAATCCATCAAAATTAAATGTAGAGTATCAATGTCTTTATATAGTGATTAAGAAAATGCTATGAGGGCTATCTCTCACAGTACGATCAAAATGTTTCTGGTTGTATATGAAGCACATTCTGCCCTATGATTGCACCAATGTACACAATTATCATTTAATAAAATTATTAAAAAAAAAAAAGAAAAATATATTCCATGGAAATAACCCCAAAGAGAAAGAAGGGAGCTTTTGAAAGATCTTTTTTTTTTTTTTGAGACAGAGCCTCAAGCTGTCACCCTGGATAGAGTGCAATGGCATCACAGCTCAGAGCAACCTCCAATTCCTGGGCTCAAGTGAGTCTCTTGCCTCTACCTCCCAAGTAGCTGGGACTACAGGCGCCTGCCACAACGCCCAGCCATTTTTTGGTTGCAGCCGTCATTGTTGTTTGGTGGGCCCGGGCTGGATTTGAACCACCAGCTCAGGTGTGCGTGGCTGGCGCCTTAGCCCGTTGAGCCACAGGCGCCGAGCCTCTTATGAGAGTCTTAAATAGTAAACAGTGCCAAATATTTTACAGTAAGGGAATAGCAAAAAAAAATTTCAGTAAAATTTTTAAGTTGTTTTAACATGGAATGACACATAGGA
The DNA here is from genome assembly GCA_963574655.1 of Perodicticus potto. Taxonomy (NCBI): domain Eukaryota; kingdom Metazoa; phylum Chordata; class Mammalia; order Primates; family Lorisidae; genus Perodicticus; species Perodicticus potto. Next base: position 724 of record CAUYRH010147133.1, on the reverse strand, counting down.
AATAATGTTAAGGGGAAAAAAGATAAATAAGGACCAAATACTCTGTGAAAATATGTATGTGTATCACTACTGATCAGATGATTTGAAGTGGTATCAAATTTAATAGCTCTCCATATTTTTGGAAAAAAATTCATAATTTGATTTAAAAGAAAATCAAAAAGTATATATCAAATCACAAATCCTTGTATTTTCTTTCACTATTTTTTCATTTATTTTTCATCATTGGGTTTTTCTTTATCAGTGCAATTTATATTCTAGTTATCTGACTTTTAATGTAACTATATGCTAATAAAGAATACCATTTTAATGTTTAACTTATAAAATTAAAGTTTGCATAAAAAAGTACTGTGTATTCATGTGGTTTAGATGCCCAGAACATAGTTCTTTTTGGATATAGCTGAATCAGCAATAATTTTTCCAAAATTTTAACAATGTATTTTTTTTAGTGTAAATCAGTTAATTTTTTAGGCAGTAATACTTGGGATTGAAATTAGTGCTAAAATTATATCTTTAGTATGGGAAACATTATCATTTACTTTGGTATCAACATAAAGTATAAGATATTTTATTTTATTTTATTTTATTTATTTATTTATTTTTTTTGAGACAGAGCCTCAAGCTGTCACCCTGGGTAGAGTGCTGTGGCATCACAGCTCACAGCAACCTCCAATTCCTGGGCTCAAGCGAGTCTCCTGCCTCTGCCTCCCAAGTAGCTGGGACTACA